>WAAB01015216.1:19739-124936 GCA_013389865.1 Piaya cayana | reverse complement strand
GGAGGGAGCTGGCCTCTTCTCCCAAGTATCAGGGAACAGGACAAGGGGAACGGCCTCAAGCTCTATCAGGAGAGGCTCAGGCTGGACATTAGAAAGAAATTTTTCACAATAAGTGTCATTAGGCATTGGAACAGGCTGTCTAGGGTGGTGGTTGAGTCACCTTCCTTGGAGATGTTTAAAAGATGGGTGGATGAGGTGCTGAGGGGCATAGTTTAGTGGTTGATAGGAATGGTTGGACTCGATAATCCCGTGGGTCTTTTCCTACCTAGTGATTCTGTGATTTTATGATTCTATGATATATGGAAATAAAAGGTTGCATGAGAAATTAATGGACAAGCCTAACAGTTCATATATACTAATGTGTGTAAATCCTTGTGGACTCTTTAGCAAGAAACATGGGTAAAGAAATGGTCTCTGTCCTTCTAGGTGACAAATTACATAGCTCTAGTAAGCAATTCATGTTGATAACATCTGTACTAAACAGATGAATGTATGTTATGCTTTTACTGGATGCGTGCAGTTCAAGAGGGAACAGAAAATAACAGGTTTTGCATGGCATAAAAAAAGAATCCTGTAGAGTTTGTCAAGTAGCTTACCAGTGCAGGTTTAATGCAGACATTTCTGAGCAGAAATCAAAGAAGAGATTAAATGACTGCCAGGGAAACAAAACCAAGTATTTCTACCTGTAAGTAATAATGGTGAAAAATCTATTTGTATGTTATGTGATGCTGAGAATTTGGTCTTGGGGTTTCTATCAATGCAGAAAGGGACTGGACTGCAGCTCTTTTTTCACCTGAAAGGTTCTTTTGTAATGTGGTAGTTAAGAAGTGCCTGAAGTGATCATAGTCTGCCTGAGTAGTTATCATTATCACTCTGCTTCTTTCTAGGAAATGTTTATTTTGCTTAGTCGCATGCAGAGGTAATTTTTTATTTCAGTTTTCTAGGATTAAAGAAATATATAGTTTAAGAATGGCCCTGGTGTAATGCAAAGTTAGGCAAATGTAGGCTAGCATTGGACATACATTCCTTTGAATGCCTAATCTGTATTTCAAATACAGTATTGACTTAGGAAAGTCAGTACAGCATTTATGAAAGTTACATAGAATTAGTAATAAACATCTGGATTTCTTAGAAGATGACCTAGAGGTATCTGAGATATCTTTCTCAGCTAAAAACTCTAGGAAATAGGTGGTCTTATTTACTTCTGTTACTCTTATAAAACTAGCTTTAAAGTTTTGGTCTGACTGAAACTCTTAGTGTAGGTAGTTTTCAAAAGCCATAATTAGGCATTAACATTCTCCTGTTCCATTCAACACTGGTAATGTGATTTGCTTAAAACTGGATGTACACATCACTTGCAACCATATGACAAGTGAAGTCATTCTTAAAGGATTTTTAATTTAAACACCTTTATAATTAAGTTGTGGCCCCCAAATAGTGCAGAAGTGAGATTGCAAGCAGAAACAGTCGTCAACAAAAGTAAAACAGGGCATTTTTTGTTCCTTACAGAGTACTTTTTCACAGTTAATTCAGTAAGGACTTGGAATTACATGTGTTTATGGAAAGCTTGCAATATTGGGGATTTTGGGAGAGAAGTCTTAAGGATAAGAAGGATAATAATTTAAATTCTAGATGTAGTAACTTGCAGTCTATATACCATTGATCTGTGTTTATTAGTAATGACTGGTAACACCTCAGAGGGTTTCCACATGTTACCCTATGTACCCTACATGTAGTTGTGTAGAGATTATGGAAGGCAGGATTCTATGATGTGTGTAGCAAATGTGTAGTAGTGATTTTGGGTAAAGATTGAAACAAAGCCATGAGAAGCAATGTCTCCAAGCTTTTTTCTTGCTCTTTCTTCAGAGATATTGAAACTATAGGGAGGATCATGGTAGTCCTCTTCAGTTGCATCATGATTGAGGCTTATTGTCTGTCTGCAGTTTCTTGTAATACTACAATATTTAAGATTTAAAGTTTAGGCAGCAAAGAGGTGAACTGGTTTTTTCTTTGAATATTTGTGTGGTTTAATACAGAATTATTCTATTAATGGTCTTGTTAACATAAGCAATTCAAAGCTCATAGAACTAAGGTAGTAAATTTAGGAATTTTAACACATGATGCATTAAGTAAACTACTGAGTTGCAGCCAAATTTCTCTACTTCTTGTGATGGATCATTATTTTTACTGCAGTACATGTCTCTCTGGCTTAAAATCTTCATGCTAGATGGGACAGGTTTTGCTACTAGAATGTTTTAGGCTGCTTTAATAGTGAAATGTGAGGAGGCGTGGTAGTTGTAGGATAGTGTTCCTGAAAAGTAAGTAATAAGTTACACTGGCCGTCAGTGAATCTGCGTATGCAGCCCTGACTCAGTAGTTGGTAGCTTTATCTCAAATGGGTGTCTTGATACTGCAGATTTGGTTAGGTAGGAGAGAGAAATTTTTCCTTCGATATTCTTTAAGTCCTGTGATACATGCCGTAGGAAATGTTTCAAAATGTCTCTTGCAGTAGGACTTGTACATCCTAGATATTTCCACGGTGGAAGAACATGTAACTTGGCAGTGCCCTCATCATGCTGAACTGTTGAAATGGGTTTGAGGTGAGGAGGTGGATATACTGTCATTACTTTCCTTGACTGCTCTTTCCTTCGTCTTATTTTATTTTCATGCTGGCAGTTAGTGATTGTATCCTCCCCTCAACCACAGAGTGCCAGTCTGTGCTTAACTTTGTTTTGTATTCCCTTTTGTAGTTTTATTCCTTTCCTTAGTACCTTTACCTTTTTTAAAATACCTGTTAATGTCTTTTATTAACTTGTATCTTTATTAGCGGTATTTTGTGAGTGTACAGGTGATCATATTCAAACGAGTCTATCATAACTCCATGAGCAATGTAACTTCTGAAATTCTTTTCAGGATCTAAATATCCTGTATCTAAATGTCATTTGATGCTTGGAAAGTTGTCTCCTTTGTATCTCTGTTGCATATTTAAGTAAATATTTACTGATGTGTATGGTTTGCAGCTCAGGCAGTGGTATGCTGAAGCTTTGAGCTGATGAGACTGTTCTGTAGTACAGTCTAGGTATTACACTGCTTTGGATGCTATAATACTTTGTTCCCCCCCTGCCCTTTTTTTAACATGTCATAGCCTCCTTTTTACATGCATGTTTCTGTGGTAATTCTGGAGTGTGAAATAGTGCTGGGGTGAGAATCTTGAAGACTCAACTTTTTCTTGAACCATTGAGTGCATGTTTCAGTGTAGATGGCAAAGAAAAGTTTCTGTGCTGCTCCAAATGCTAGGTCTTTAAGATGTGTTTCAGGAGCATTCTTGTTTGTATGCCAATCATTATTAAAAAAAAAAAAAATCCCCTGACACACAGCCCTATTGAGTGTAAATTGGAGAGGGGCTTGCTCTACAACCACTCTTTCAGTCTGTGGTGGTGAAAAGTGTTTCCTTCAGGAAAACTTGCTGTTGACTTCCTGCTATTGTAATTTTGTGGGAATTATTCTTGTAAGTGTGTTGGATTTTCCAACATAGCTGCAGTTTTTCAGAAACGTGTCTGGCTTTCAGTCAGTTGTATTAAACATAGGCAACAGAGAACTATGAAGTTTTGAAGCTTGAGGTGACCCAGGGCCACTAGTCTTGGGTTTTGGCTTTTTTTCCCCTCTCCTATGCATTGTTAAGAAGGTTTCTTTATAAAGTGTATCTCACTGTAAGTATTTTCTTTTAAGTTGTGTGATTTCCTTTCACACAAGAAGAATAGGAGAACTTGTAGCAGTAGATCCAGGGTTCTGGAATCTGACTTCCTTATTAGACATTTTAAGGTCATAAGATTCTGCTTTCCACCCCGCCCCCCCCCCCCCCCTCCCCCAGCTGAGAATATGTGCAAGAAATTTACATTTGGAAAAAGATTGCGGTGTATGTCCATTTTCTGGCTTAAGTTGACAAAGTAGTTCGGTAACTTCTAGTACTGTCATTCACTTCAGTGCTTGAAAACATGCACAGATCCATACTGTCTTTTTTTTTTTTTTAAATTATTCGTACTGTGAGAAACTTAGGAACTTGGTGTTAATTACTTGTAAGTTTGTTACTGTACTGTTATATATGAGCTGTGCAGAGAATTATGTAAACTAATTAGTGTAGCTTGGAAATTCGGGAGTGAAATTTTTACTTGTTAGAATGTAGGACTGGAAAGGAGTGTTTGGTAAATTCTTATGTAGAATGAGATTTCATGTCAGTGATTTAATTGCCATGGATGTGAAGTGGGGTGGTGAATCATTTCCAGGCAGTCTGCAGAGCTGTTGCTATCTGGGGTTTGAAGAGTGTACAGCTGAAAAAAGAAGCAGTTATTCCATCTTATTCATCCACAATTCCAACCAAGTCTTTAACTGCAGCTCTTTAGTGTTGCAGAGATGTGCTCCTTTGTTTTGTTTCTGTTTGCCTAGACTTCCTTCAGGAAAGTCAAGTTAGTTTGAGTCTTCTTAAAGCAGTTATTCTTTTGGTAATGTGTCAGTGCTCAAGTTTGTTCCTGGATTAGATGGCTAGAGCTGCAGCAGGTGTGGAATCAAAATGCAGAATTACCTGGATTGACTTATAACAGCGGGCTTTAAGCAAATAGAAGGCCCTTTGAACAATAATACTCATGCAAGGCAATGGAATGTATGCCCAAATGGTGATGGAGAATATAATCAGTCCAATAAGCTAATGCATTAGTGTGCCTACTTTTGTTTCCAGATTTAATTCTTTTAAGTGAGAGAAGGCATTGAGATTGATGCATGGTGATACTAGAAAGGTAATTCATGATGAACCACACTGGAAAAGTGTATAGTTCTTTTGACAGTGTTTTGGTCAATGAACTATGAAATTGTGATCATAAAACATGCAATGACTGAAGAACAGTATATAGTCTAATGTTAACTGATGATAGTTTATATTTTTGAAACATTAGAATTCCTTATTAAATACTGGTTACTGTGTTTAGTCTCTGAAGATGTAGCTTTAAGACATATGTTGATGTTCTTAACAATGCTTACATGTTTATAAAACTGCTTATATTTGGCAAAAAGAAGATGATTTAATCCACTTTGTCATGAAACATTAAGGTTTTACTTTCTTTGATCCCTAGTGTTAGACCTGTGTCTAAAATATTTAATATGGACTGCTTTTGCCTAAAGGAACTGGGTATGATAACTTTGTTGTATTTTTATTGAAAAATCCCAATGAAGACTCTCAGTTGTTCTGCATCTAATTCCAAGAGTGAAAATAAGGGTCCAAAGTTTTGCTATCATGATACTTTAGCTTAAAGGGCTCTTTTATTCTTCAATATTCTTTTCTTAGTTTATTTTAACTACTAGCTTTGCTACCATCACCGAAGCTATGATTTTGAAACTGGAGTTGCAAACAAATTGTTGGCTAGGCATTAATATTTCATCTCTGCATGACTCAGCAGCGCAGATTCCAGCTGGTTTTGGAGGGCCAGGCTCTCCAAAGAAGCGTACAGTTTCTGCATTCTTGGTCTGAGGGCATGGTACAACATTTATGTTGAGGCATGCCAGGGGCACGTCCCCTGATGCTCAGAGTTCTGTGTTCTGTGCCTCTTTACTGTGGCCTGTGGATCCTCTCGTATACCAGTTTTGCTTTTGATCATCTGCATCAGGGTTGGGTACTACCCCTGGAGAATGCACTGGAAGAAGTGACTCTCTGCTTTCTAGTTTGGCCCTTGATACAACTGGCTGCATTTACTTGCCTAACAGCCTCAGCAATTCTTGAAGTTGTAGTGCAGCTGTAACTGTGAAGTCCCTGACTTGGAAGCATTTTTCCGCTTTGCGCAGGCTGTATACAGTGAGTGGAACTGAATGTCGCCATATGTACAAACTGTTGAGACCTTGTTAAAGGGCAGAAAAGTTCAAGTGAAAGCCTTGCCTTGCAAGAGAGGTGAGTGGCTGAGTGGTGGAGTATCATGTGGTGAGCATACAAGGATCAGGTCGAAAAAGCTGTATTCTGAGTAAAGCGTGTCCGTGCTGCTATTGGCTAAAGGACGGTTGCTGTGGTTATCTGTAAGCTGGCAGTGCTTAATTCTCTTTCACCAGTTGCTTAAGAGTTTGAGGCAGGAAATTTGAGAGCTGGTGGGCTGTCTGGGAGGAGGTTTCTTCTACTTATCCCACCCCTCCTGCAAGTTACAGGCCCTGGGGTGTCCGCAGTAGATCTTGTATTGGCTGTGGTGAATTCAGGAATGTAAGTTGGGTACCTACATTCTACTTTGACCATTTAGCATCTCTTAGATCTACATCGATCAGGTGAAGTACCAGACCATTATCTACAATTGTCAGAACTGTTTTATTTACTACCTGAGCAGCTGTTAAATAGCATTGGAAGGCCTGTGTAGCTTCTGGAAACATTCAGCAAAGGTGCAGGCTCTAATGCTTGAGGTTGTTTTTGAGGATCCAAGTTGTTTGCTTTTAACTTTTAGGAGGAACAGTCATCACAAGACTGAGAGCAGGAAGCTCATGAGAGCCAGAGCTCTGGTTAGTGGCTCTTAGGGCTTAGCAAATAAACGAGGACACATTTTAGGAGGGACCTGGGGAGATTTTTGTGAAAGATGAAGCTTTTGGTGGTTGAAATGAGGCTTATTTCCTGCCTGGTGCCTTTCTCACCTTTGATTTACTTTTCACTTTACTAACTGTACTGCTGACTCTGTAGGACTTAATTCCCTTTGCAGTGCTGGTGGGGACTTGGTCTAGGTTTTTTAATTAATTGAGAAGGAATGCGAATTTTTATTAGGGGAAAAAGTAGAAAAAGAATCTACTGGAAAGAAATAACTGAAACGGGGAACAAATGTGTAGAACTAATTATAGAACCAGAATCAGAATCATTAGGTTGGAAAAGACCCCCAGGATCATCAAATCCAACCATTCCTATCAACCACTAAACCATGCCCCTCAGCACCTATCCACCTGTCTTTTGACAGTTAGTTTGGCAAGGCCTGCCTTACATGAACCTGTGTTGACTGGGCCTGATCACCTGGTTCTCTTGCATGCGCTGCATGATAGCACTCAAGATCACCTGTTCCATGACTTTCCCTGGCACTGAGGTCAGACTGACAGACCTGTAGTTCCCTGGATCCTCCCTCCAACCCTTCTTTTAGATGGGCACAACATCAGCTAGACTTCAGTCCAGTGGAAGCACAACCAGGGTATGTGCTGATGGGAAAGAAACAGTGACCAGCCAAGGCACAATGCGGGGTGCTGCTTGCTGGTCTTGTTAAAGTGTGTCTGCATTCTTTGGAGTTTGGGAAGAACATCTGGTTGAAATACTTGGAAATCCTCCATGTCACAGGCGAGAGGAATCCATAATAGAGTCAACCTAGAAAAAAAGTAAAGGTTCTTTTGGTGAGCTTCTGACATTTGCAAACAAGTGTCAGCCTAGATTAGACATCTCTGATTTATGTCACACCAGGTCAGCAAAAGCATATCTTCAATTTATGGGAGCTCTGCGAAGTATTCTGTGAGCCTTCAGGTGCCATGTGAAATATTAATATGCTTCTTGGCGAGAAACAGCGACCCGTATAGTCACAGAGAACTTGCCTATCTTTAGCTCAAGTTCAGCTATACAAGACCTGAGCTAACAATGAATATAGAATTACATCTTGGGGTTGGGGGAGAGGTGGTAGGTCAATGCTGATTTGTAATGAAATAGTAGGCTGCTTTTTTTTAAAAAAAAAAAAAAGTAGGTAAGACTGCATTCGTATCTGTCTGTATCTGCATCTTGCTTTCTCAGAGTCAACTCCATGTATTTCAAAAATGTTAAATCCATCAGAACAGGAGGGGTGGCCTTGAAAACCCAAGATGAAGTGCTATAGCTGAGGTGACCTTGTGTGTAAAACAAGCCGTGGTCTCTCCATTTGGTGGTTAATGGTAGGTCTGGTAGCATAATCATAAAGGGTAAGGAGGGGAAAGTAAAATCAAAATCAGTATTCCTAAAGTAGGTGCCTGTCCCTGTGATGAGAGGGGTATGATCAGTTTTCAGCTCTTGGGTGTCTTTTTTCTAGGCAGTGGAGAGTGGGGGATGTGAGGGTTGGAGGATGCCTAGGGCAAAGCGATCATGAGATGATAGAGTGCTCAGTGCAGGAGGAGATGAAGAAGGAGGTCAGCAGAACAGTTGTGCTCAACTTTGAGAGAGCAGTCTTTGGACTGTTCAGAAGGCTGGTTGGAAAAGTCCCATGGGAGGCACTCCTTAAGGGCAAGGGAGTCCACGAGGGCTGAGTAGTCTTCAAAAAGGAACTCCTAGCAGCTCAGGAGAAAGCTGTCCCCATGTTCCAGAAAAGTAGCCGGCGGGGTAAGAAACCAGCATGGTTGAGTAGGGAGGTCCTGAGGGACATCAATAAGAAGAAGGTGTATGAGCTTTGGAGGAAGGGGCAGGCATCCTGCGTGGACTATAGGGAGGAAGCGAGAATGTGCACGGAAAAAATCAGGAGGGCTAAGGCCCAAGCTTGGCCAATCAGATTGGCCAAGTCTGTGAAAGACAATAAAAAAATCTTTCTACAAATATATCAACAGTAAAAGGAGGACTAGGGAGAGTCTCCAGTCCGTACTAGATGCAGAGGGAACAACCGTAACAGGGGATGAAGACTGAAGTACTTTGCCTGCTTTGCTTCAGTCTTTAATAGTAAAGAAAGTTGTTCCCTCTGTGCACAGCCCCAGGGGCTGGAGGAGCAGAATGAGGTTCCCACGATCCAAGAGGAGGTGGTTAGAGACTTGCTTGCCTGGCTAAATGTCCACAGGTCTATGGGGCTGGATGGAGTCCACCTGAGAGTTTTGAGGGAACTGGCAGATGTGCTTGCCAAACCCCTTTCCATCATCTTCCAGTGGTCCTGGATGACTGGGGAGGTACCACTGGACTGGAGGCTGGCTGATGTACTGGAGTTGTTTAGCCTGGAGAAATGGAGGCTGAGGGGAGACCTTATTGCTCTCTACAACTACCTGAAGGGAAGTTGTAGAGAGGAGGGAGGTGACCTCCCAAGTGACACTGGACAGGACAAGAGGGAATGGCCTCAAGCTCTGCCAGGAGAGGTTCAGGCTTGACATAAGGAAAAAATTCTTCACAGAAAGGGTCGTTAGGCACTGGAAGGGGTTACCCAGGGAGGTGGTTGACTTGCCTTCACTGGAGGTGTTTAAGGTGCGGGTGGATGAGGTACTGAGGGGCATGGTTTAGGGATTGGTAGGAATGGTTGGACTCAATGATCCAGTGGGTCTCTTCCAACTTGGTGATTCTGTGATTAAATCTGGGACGCTTTTCAGCCTCATTTACTTTAAGTGTCTGATAATCTTTCTCATCCATGGAAGAAAGAATGGGCAACCATAGATGCTTCCCAGACCATCTGCATTGTTTTCAAGGTTGTCTAGGTTTCAGTTTAAGTGAATTTACTTGCTATAAGAACAAGAAACTCTTAACAGCCTTGAAAAGGTAGTATTTTTCTTGAATGTTTTGTAGATTCATTACTTTGTTTCCTTGTTATTTTGGGTTTGTGCTGATGCATTGTGGAAAATGGTGTAATAAATGTCAATAGTCTTCCAATTCCCAATAGCAGTTTTGTTACAGTGCTAGTTACGTGTACCGAAGTCTGTTTGAAGTCACCAGAAAGTTGCTGTCATGTAGACAAAAACTGGCTTATTGCAGTTTCATTGTTGTTTTTCCTGCCATTTTAAAGTAAAAATGAATTGGGTGATTGGTTGGTAGAGTGATTTGATGGTAGACACAGAAGGCTAGAGTATTAACTAAAGGGAAAAGATCTTCTTGCACATCCTAGTGGCTGTATTCACGAGCTGCCTTTGATCTTGGAGCTCTGAGAAGTGGACAGAGGAGGAGTGGAGTACTCGAAAGCAAACAAGGTAGTTGTAGCAGGTTTAGTCACAGGGCACTTGCAGGCTGCTGGCACTTACCCAGCATAAATTCAATGTGATTAAAACAACTGAAAAAACCCACCCCAATACATCCCTTTTAATCACCTTTAGTCCAGTAGTGTGAATTTATGCAGCTTCTGTCCTCTGTATCATATGACAGTGACATTGTTTTTCTTATGTGCTCCAGAAGTCAATTTGTTGTGTTAAGTGGGTGCAGTTTTATAGTCACTGTATAAACTTTTTTTTTATTAAGTGTATTTTTCATATTAATACTACTACAAGTTGAATATGTTGCTTTATAATGCATTCTGGGAATATAAGGTACTTCTCCATTTTGTAGTGAGGATAATTTCTGAGACCACATGCATGTTGTAATGTATTCTTAGAAAGATTGGAATGTATATACTTTCTCTGGCGTGGTTTGAAAGATTCCATGCATTAGGAAAAGCTTATTCTGGTTACAGAAAGCAGAAGTACCAAATGGACCTCTGCCTAAAGAAAACGCTGGTTTCCTGGTTACTAACCAAGCTGTGTTGTGTAATGTAATGTAAATCACTGCTAACAGAAAGATGTGTTCTTTGCATTAATAATTTCAGAAGTATTTCCATTGTTGCCCAATTAGACATGACATCCCTATGTTCATAATGATTTACAAGAGACTTTTTTTTTCCTTTGCAGAAACGGAAGGATTTAAAATTGATACCATGGGCACCTATCACGGAATGACTCTGAAATCTGTAACGGTAAGCTAAAGGTCTTTTCATAAATGTGTTTTATAGAAATGATGGTGCAGCTGTATATATCTTGTCAGCTGGCCTTGGTGCTGAAGGTCACTTTGGCTTACTAACAGAATGAAAGTAAGTTCTTTGTGAAAAGGTTAGACACGCTGTACTTTTTTTTGAGATCCTTGCTCAAGAGATTTGTATGCAGCAAAAAGATGTGCTGGGAAGTCTTTGCTGGTAGGATCTTCCTGTGGAGGTGCAGCCTTTTTGTGTGTGAGTATACCGAGATCATCAGGTATTTGCTATCCCTGTATATCTGTGGAGGACACGAAGTGATAAAACTATAGTCACAAAACTTAAGTAGTAAAACTAGGTTTTGGAGCATCACTGTTTCTTACTGTGTTTAATAACAGTGAATTTGTTTGGTAGTGGAAGAATTTGCCCTCTGTCACTGTTGAAGCTTTCAAGCCTAATGAGGTGGACTTTTCTATGTGACTTTACAATGCTATCTGTGGGAATTGCTACACATAGAGATGAGGGAGCTTGAGCAGAACACCTTTTTTTGGCTGATGTTTGTCTGCTTTTGTGGAAGTGAGCTTAATGCTGTCAAAGAAATACTGTTTTGGTCTGCTGGTGAGTAGGGTGGATGCTACAAAACTGACGTAGAACCATCATTAAGGTTCTTGCTGTCTGTATTACTTATATACATCTGATGAATAGATAGCACTAAACACTCCTAAATCAATGCACAATGTCTAATGTACACTCCTAATTTGAACATAAAACAGTATCTTGAATGTAAGTTTCTTAAAAACATCTAGACCTTTTACTTGTTTGATATATTTCTTACCCAAGTCTTTAATTTCAATCTCCTCTAGACTTAAAATATTTATTTTGAAAAATTTGAAGGGTGTATTTGAAGCAAGGAATCTTCTTGGTACTAAACAGTTTTTTTTCTAGAATTCAGAAATTGATTGGGTAAAGGAAGAAAATAACCCATAACTTGTAGAGATTTGTTCTTGATCCTTGCATGCATTTAAGGTTGCTCTGTGAGGGATCAAGCAGTGATGTTTATTATACCACAGAAACCTTGGTTTGGTATCTGTTTCAAATGGTAGTGATATGAAATGCCTTAATAAGTAGGTTCAGTTTAAATTACTGTGTAGGGACGAAAAAGCATGAAGAAAACAAACCCCAAACCAAACAAGAGTATGGGAAAGTAAGTAATTACAATGTTTCTAAGCTTGTCCCTATAAAAACTGTAAAAGCTAAGGCATATACTTTTTTGAAGTTCATTAAAATATAATTAAGGTTTTCTGTTCTAGGAATCCTAGTTCACATATTCAGCATGCTTAGTGTTTTGAGATGGAGTTATTACGCTGTCCTTGCAGATTTCTTCTGTAAAGAAAGAAAATAACTGCTATTAATTTACTATTAAATCTTTTTGCAACATAAACTCAATTTTTTTGGAAGTAATTATTTAAGAGGTATTGCATGAATGCACATAAAGCTTTGTTTGCTGTCATGAGAAATATTATAACTCCATCTGTCATTTAGACATTTTCTAAGAAAGAACTTGTGAGGGATTTTTGGACCCTTATTTCCAGAATATTAAAAACGTGCCCTCAATCTTTAGCTCATTCAAAAATGACAGTGACATACTGATTTTGTTTCGGATGGGGAAGAAGAAAATCTGTTAATGATGTGGTACAGAAATGCTTATCTGCTTTTGTCTAAACTTTGTTACAGTGATGGACTACATAGTTCTAACCCGTAATCTTCAGATCATTGTTTTGTATAGAATTCTTAATCTCCTGCCAGCTGGGAAATTTCAGGTTGTGCTTTTAGTCAGTTTTTTTTGTGGCTTATTCCTGGTTTTGGTGCTAGACAAAACTAGGCAGGAAATGGCAAAGTAACTTCTTCCCCTAGATGTTTCATGGAAAAGTACATTGTAGTCGCTGGCTAAATCACAGGAGTGATACCGTTGAGGGTACCATTGGAATTGCATTCTGCCTAGGTGATGTCATCTGCTGTTCTCATAGTACTGGTGTAATCACTATTATGAGCTCCTCAAACTTTTCAAAGGAATTGATGTGTGTCTCTGTGAGCAACTTTCTTCAAACCTCAGACCTCTGATATCCAGATGACTAGTGAAATTTGAAAAGTTCCTTTTTATGCCTTTGTTCTCCTTAACTTAGGTAACTCCTATGTTTCTTACATAGTGTTTTTTTTCTATTAATGTATTTATAGAGAGCAGTCACATTTTCTTAAAACTTCTTGTTTTACTTGGGTAAACATGTCGTCTTGTAAAATAAGCATTCATTTCCTATGTGAGTGGTTTTTTCTCTAGCTGTTTTAGTTAGAAGTCATCCCCTTTTTTTCTTACTGCTTCCGAAATCCTGAATATTGCCTTGAGATGGATGAATTTTGTGGTTTAATTTCGGATCTTTTCTTTTTTTTCCTCTGGTCTCCCCTTTGGTTTATTGAAGAGATTGTTTATCCTAGTGTGGTGGTGCATTTAATGTTTAACATGGTTAGTAATACCATTTACACTGACTTCTGTTCACTGTGTTATATTGATATTGATTCCTTTGACTTTCTTGTCATACCTTATCCTTTTCCCTTTGTCTGAACAAACATTTTGTTTGGACACTTAGTCTTCTTTAAAAGGTCTATGGAGTCATTAGCTTCCAAAAGTTTTGATCTTGCCAGCAACTGGAAAAAACTTCGTAGGACTGTGCTTGTAAACTGGGATCCACTGTCTGGAGCTGCCCATCTGCTTCTCCTGTAAAAACTTGTCATGCTTTAACCCTAGCCAGCCACCAAGCCCTCAGTCAGTTGATGTCAGCTGTCCCAGCTGTCTCCCCTTCCAACTTCTTGTTCATCACAAACTGCTTGCTTGTGGGCCTAGGAGCAGAAAAGGCCTTGACTCTGTGTAAGCAATGCTTGTCAGTAAGGGAAGCATTCCTGTATTGTCAGACCTGTTTCCAGCACAAATCCAAAAATGTATCTACATACAATCTGCTATGAAGAAGTTAAATTCTATTCCAGCCAAACCCAGCAGTTTTTTAGCAGCTTTTGTTTCCTGTTATATTCTCTACATGTCTTCCACTTGCACTCTGCCTTATTGTAATTCTCTGTAATGATTATGAAATGTGTGAAACTTCTGTTTTGTGTTTGTTCTTGCTGAAATGTGAATTGTCCTAGGTGCTTGTTCTTTTTAGCAGCAAAACAAAACTTCTTTATCTTGGCTGCTTTCTTTTCATCAGTGATGTTGGAAACTTTCTTAGCATTCAAAATTTGTGCCAGAACAGATGGTGAATGGTGGGCTTTTTCTGAAGTCATGTCAGCTAAAATAACTTGTACTGCTGGCAGTTCTTCCCTGTAACAGGGTTTTAGCTTAATTGGCACACTTACTTTCTTGTAGGAAGAGCTGATTTATTTAATGAATCTTTATTGGGAAGGCATGATTTCATTCTTCTGGACCTGGAATTTTTTTATAACTGGACATCTTTCTCAGAAAGGCTTTTCTAATACTTGTGCCACCTTCTATTTGCTTGGATTGATGATGTTTTGGAAACTAGTAAGCTAGTGGTGTGGTAGCTCTTCCAATGTAGTTACCTAGCTGTTCATGATTCAAATTGGGTAGGCTGGCTTTCAGAAACCTACAGGTCTACCCACAGGTTGCACTTCAAAGCATAATCCCCTGTATAGCAGGGCAACCTCTTTTTTTTTAAGTAGGAAAGTTTACTGTTTGAGATGGATCCAATAAGAGCTATATGTAAGATAAGTATGTTAGCATTTTTGTACCGTGCAAGGTGTGAGGGAATGCTGAGCGAGAATTTAAAGGTAATATTCTCAAAATGTTCCTTTTTGTGTAATTTGACATGTCCAGGGCATTACCCTTTTGCTTTTCTAAAGACAACTGTTAACTTGGGAGACTAAGGTAGTGTTGTCTAGTAGAAACCTTGAAAGTGGGTCTGACCTTTCTTTTAGATATAATTGAATGGTTAGCATAACTAGAATATGTGAAATATTTAACTGTTTCTGTAGCTTGTTGCATGATGTTAGTAGTCATGCTGATGCTTGTTTTACTCATCTTTGGGTTTGTTTTTTTTTCATTCTGACTGATCATGAACTGTGATTCAGTGTGGTTATAAGCCTGATTGCAGGCAAATAAGATCTGCATAGTACTGCAGTAGGCCTTTGTAGAAAATACTTTGCTGACTTTCCTAATTGCTAGAAAGCTTTGCTGTTATTACAAAAACTTCTGATTTCTTTTAGTATTTGTAGCTGCTGAAGCTCAGAAGCTTCCTTTGTCTCTTGTTTTTGCTGCTAGTAATGGAATCTGTTGTTGATGATCTGCACTCCTAAGCAGCCAGAACTACTGTTGGCAGTTCTTACTGTTCAGTAAGTAGGCAGATACAGCACCTCTTTGAGGTACTGAGATTGTCTACTTATGTAGTTTGGGGCTATGCTTTGACAATCATGATATAGTTAGTGAGGGTTTCAGTTGTGACACTTTGTAACAAATCTAGTGCAAATTTCTGCAGCTCATTGGAAGGTAAGTTATCTCTAGTAACAAATTCTGTGTAACTCTTCTGTGCTTTTGAGTTCAGTGATAATGCTTTTCCTACAAATTAACAAAAGGAACATCATCTTTCCCCTGTTAACTGCCAGGCTTTACAACAATTTCTCAGTTGTAAAATTGCCCTAAGTAAACATATGAGACTATTGGTAATTAAAGAAAATACTTTACATTCCAGTCAAAACGAATACGCTACTTAGTCCTGATAGAAAACAACTAATGAAAAACAGGGTCCCTATGTAAAGCCACACTACAGACAGGCTTAATGTCAGAAGAACTGGAAGACTGGTTAGCACCTCTAAGGCCAGCAGCTTTTTTCATCTAGGTTGTTGTCAGTCACAGATTTTGAGCATTAACTAATCAAAGGGTGGTTCTGTTATTGTCCCCAGAATCTTTCGAGTATGATAGTCTTGGTGATTTTATCGTTTCAGCTGCAGTGCTCTTCAACCTCTGGTGTATTTTTCAGAGGATTAGAATGTAATGGAATAAAGGGAAATAAGTTTTTGGTACCTTAAAGACAGGACCATAGGAGAGGAAGCAGAAGTGCACATAGTGTGTGCACATATTTTAGGTAAAAGACTTTAGATAATTGATATGCTTCTGAGGAAGTAGGTAACCCTGCAGGATCTTTTTTCAATTTATCATGAGGAATTAAGATTATGATTCAGTGCCAAAACTTGAAATGACTTTTTGGAAGGATATTGTGGAATTGGATATTGTCTCTTGATAAAGAGATAAATAGCACTTACCTTTAAGAAATAAATAAGAATTGCATACATCTTTAATATTAGATAGGAGAGTTATAGCTTCTTATCCACATCACTGGTTTTCTGTCAGGTCCTAATCTCATTAAAATATTTGAATCCAGTGGCATTCAGGAAAGAGTCAACAAAACAACAGACTCTTTGAGAGCACTTGAAAAGGCCTGTGAAGCAGTGTCATTTTCATGCAGCCTGTGCATAAGCTTGTCATTATTCTCAGTGGGAGTGTAACACCAGCCGACCCACACCTCCACTCCCCTCTGTGGGTAGAGCCACATTCTAGAAGTCTCTGTGCATACTGTTTGGCTTTTAACCATTAAGAGGATGTTTGTAATAATAGTCTGCGAGAAGAAGATTCCGTAGATGATTCTGGAGGTAGAAACTGTTTTCATTGGATTTTTTTTTTTTCATGTTAAGCATAATTATCTGTAACTAATTCAGATAACCATGAGGTTCTCAGCCCATGAGGTTTAAGGACAAGGATGTGTCCACTAACTCAGAAATTCCTTGAGCTGGAGGAGTGAATGTTTCCGCTGAACAATTGGCTACCAAACTTGCACTACTCTGGAGTAACAGACTAGAAGGCCTTGTGCATCTGTTACTCTGAAATGCAAGAAAGTTTCTTAAGAACTGTTATTGTATTTTATCTTCAAGAGATCTGCCAGGGGTTTCAGTAGTTGGTGTCCCGGAGAGGGAAGCTATATACAATCAGTATGATTGATAAACAAGCTTCAATTTACTAGCAGGTTCGGTTAGGTTATATAGTTTCTTAACAAGACTAGCAGGGGTGTTTGCTTAACAACAGACTTCTAATTGGCTACTTCCTTAAAGATCATGATTACATAGTTTCTCGACTTGCGGCTACAGCTGTATCCAAGTTCCTCCTTTTCCCAGGCTCAGTATCTTTTGTTTAGAGTCCTGTTGTTGTACAACTCCAGTCTCTTCAGGGGCATCCAGTCCTTACCATGTTGCAGGTGGTAAGATATACAAGTTGCTACACGGGGGAGTTATGGATTAGCTTTTCCTGTGAGCCATGGCCTTGTTCGCATAGCCACTCTCCCACAGGTTGGCATTTCATTGTTTCAGTCGTGTTTCAAACGTTAAATAAATTAGTTAAGAGTTTTAGTGTAAATAGTCCAGCTTATGGAGACCAAGGAAAAATCACATACAAATGCTGCTTTCAAGAAAATGTGTCAGGCTAATGAATGCTGCACTTGCTTTCTCAGCAATTAGAAATTCTGTGCATCTGTGCCAAGCTATCTTTCTGTTGTACTGCATTATACAATAGAACTGCCTGTCCTGCTTCTTTTAACAGGTTTAATTTTATTTTGAGACTAAGAACTCCAAATTCAATAGAAGTAGATATTTTGTAACCAGTCACACACATAGGAGGTTAGCCATCCTGGTGTTGCCCAGTGTGTTACTGAACAAGAGATGGAGCAAGACCTGGAGCCATCTAGCTTTGTTACTGAATGAACATGTCTGAGGTCACTATGCTGTGTAAAACTGGGTTGTGCCAGCATGCTAAGTCTGCTTGTGGGAGGTCTGCTGGGTCCTTGAGTGATTTAAATGGAGGAGTGCCAAATATGAGAGTCTGAAGTATTTTTGAGTATACCTTGAAGAAGTGGAGATGTCCGGGGGGCTTTACTTAGAGAAGTTTGAGAGCCTTAAAAATTCTTGGTATGAATTTTAACATGACTTGTTAGACCTGTCTTGACCTAAACTGAATGATATGAATTTATTTGCTAACCCTATGGCTGTGTACTGTGAGTCAGATCCTTTACAAATGGTTCAGGAGTTACTCTCATTTGTAAACATGATCCCAAATAAAAATGTCTAGGAAGCTCTATTTGCATTCTTTTAATTGGGTGGCAACTTTCAGCTTGAATCCTGTATAGCTGCTTAGATTAATTTATGTTTCTCAGTTCTAAAGTTTTGTGTGTAATATCTATTGATAAAAGTTTTATAGGACATTGCTTAATGATACCAACTGAACTTGAGCTACACATTTTTGTACCGTGTCTCAGTTGTTCTGAACAATCAAACATTGTGTACTTCACACAACTTTTATGTTAAACAATATTAACATATTTCCCTCTACAAAGTACCTCAAAACATCTACTGAACATGCAATAAATTGATCTTCAACTTACAGTTCATCATGAAACTTCCTCTAATAGCTTAACTCTTGTAGTGTTGTAATTTATTTACAACTATGAAAGGCAGTGTAAAAGTCTTAAGGACCCAGCAGAAATGAGCATGTCGCAGGTAAGGGACCAGAAGGTAATTCACTTCAGCATCTCTTTTTTTCCCTACAAGTTTATCTATGTTTGCCAAAATGATCACACAGGAAGCTGTCCTGTAGTCTGTGAGTAAGAGTTTTAACAGAGTTCTGAAGGTTTCTAACACACTTTGCAGTTCATGATAGTGTAACTCAGTTGAAGTTATAGTTCAAGCTGAGGCCTTTATGTACCCAAATGGAGGTGACTGTGTCAAGATTTCATCTGTTCAGGTGCTGAGATTATGCCATTGTCATTAGGCCATGTGACAGTTTACTACTTAGTTATTTGCTTGTAATAGAGTAAGATACAATACACTATTTGTGGAATCAAGTTTTCTGCTTGCAGTGCTTGCTTATATGTAACTTAGCATCATAGTCATACCTTTTCCTGAGGTTGGAAAGTAGGATAACTTGGTTGTTACCCTAGTGATACCCTAGGAATGTGCCCCAAAGCCCAGTCTTGCATACCTCTCACTTGTGCTGCTTACTACTGCTTAGTTAAGCCAGAGCAGTTCTCCTTTATGAAGTTTTTATCCTTATGAGTTTCTTAAAATTTCAATAAATTCTGTACTTTGTCATTACTGTTACTGCCTCCTTCAAACATGCATAAGGTCTATTGTTTCAATTTCTGGACCTTCTTCTGGAGTTGCTATTTTAAAGGTCCACCTTCTTTTCTCCTTTTTGTAGTTGTGGGTTTGTTTGGGGTTGTTTTGTTGGTTTATTTGTTTTTGGGGTTTTTTTCTGCCCTTGTCTTTAACTTTCTTATGGTATGCAGCTGCTAGTGTTTGAATTCAACCAGATGCTCATCTTGGTGTGGCAGACTTTTGTTCACATTGTGCAGTTATGAGTGTGGGGTAGGCAGGTGTTCTTTAGTTCTTGCTTCAGAATACGTAAGGCAAATATAGTACTTCATAAGTGTGTCAAACCTGCAGAGCTCACAATGACACGGATCTTTGGAGTTAAATGTTAGTAGTGTGTTAGGGTAAGAATCCTGGTTCTTAGCCTTTCGGGAGACAGGTTATAGGGGCTGTCATTCAGTGCTGTTTCAGCATAGTAGAATGTCAGTGAGAAGATCCAATTAGAACAGCAAGATGGCTGTTGTTCTTAAAACTTTAAGGCAATTTCTTAAACCATTTAAGAAAGTAATTGATCAAGGCTGACTATGTTTTGTTTGCTAACTTCATGTGATTGTATTGTTCTGTCTAAAACCAGGTGTTATGCGGCCACATGCTGTTGCTGTTGAGTCTGCATCTTCATTTTCTAGGTGTCTAAATGCTTTATGTTTGCTAGGGTGAGAATCTATTGGCAGAATCCTGATAGGCTTGCTACTGGTAGTCCTGGATACATTCTGTTTCAGCATTTGCTTTCTCATTAGGTAAATGAAAGTGAAGGCTCTACAATGAACTCTGCATTTGTTATGGCTCACTCAGCTAGGGTTTGGGCAATACTGATCATACCTTCTGGAATATACTTGTGACTGTGATCTGCAGACCTGTGTTTGTTTTTAATGGGCAATATGCTATTGAGGAAACTACTTGCATAACTGCTGAAGGGGTGATTCTTTGGTCTTCATTCATTTAATGTATCTAAAATTCCTTTAAAGACACTGCTCATCTAAGCTAAGTGAGTTCAAGGGAGATCTGTGAATTTATGAAGTGCATGTAGGACAGCGTTGAAAGGTGTATTGCCTGTTTTAGTTTCCTGTCACCACTTTGCATTTTTGCCCATCTTCATTCCCAAAAGGATTGTGGGATTTCATGGAGATGTTTGGTCTGGGGATTTTCTAAGTGACAAGACTTAGAAAACCTCATATGCATGTAGAACTTAACACTGAAGATACTGTCTGGGTTAAAAAACCCAAACCAAACATGTTGTTTCTTATCTTTTGTTTGTTAATTGTTTAGTGTAAATTTCTTTGAGCTAAAACATTCTGATTTTCTTTTGAAGTGTAAAAGTGATTCTCAGAATTTTGTTTGCTACTATAAGCATATTAGTCATTAGTCCTTACTGTTTCAAATAATGAATGTTTGTCTGATGTACTTAAAATGCCAAACTTATCTGAAGCAGTTGAAGAATTGAAAGAAATTGATAAATTACTTGAACTGTTTTTTTTTAATTAGCTAGAGTATAAAACTTTTGGCTAGACTTCATAAGACATGAATATTAACAAAGCATGTTTTTATTCCTCTTTACATTGCATTTGGCAGACTGTGTTTTAGGAAGCTGAAGTGTTCAACTGGTTTACTGCTTTAGGAGACAGGATATAGTATTCAGATTAAAATATCTCACTTTCTTGGCTCTTTAAAGTTAAAAACAGGCGACACTTTGCCTCTATAAAGGTGTATGAGTAGGTTTTGTGCATAAGCAGCCGATAAGCTTTTATAATTCAGTTGGAGTGTGAAGCAAAATTTTCTGTGACTAAGCAAAATGATGTAGTGATGTGATAAGATTGCCTACAGTTAACTGTCAGTCTAGTTGCTGTAAATTAATAGTATTTTTAATTTAGATTTTAAAAAAACCCAAAACAATCTAGGTTTCTTTTTAGAGAATGAAAGTAATATTTTTTTACTTTATAACCAGCTAAGTCTCTTTTCCGCCTGAGTAAGGTATGTCTTCATACCATACCTTGGCCTGGAAGGAAGCACAGTTGACGTGTTATGGTTTCATTGCCCTGGTCAGCAATTTTGATAATGTTTGACAAGGGCGATAACTTTACTGCAGGTTTTATTGAAATTACAAGGTGGGTTCACAACATGCTGTGGGGATGGAAGGGAATGTTGCTAAATCCTTCTCCTAGGTGGGAGGGGAAGTGTCTCTTTACTTTGGAAGGAAACTTTAGAGTGTGTCATGCAGCAGTATTTGTCAATTCTACTTATTAGTTATCTTTGCAGGAGTTGATGTAAATGAGGCAAAAGCAATACCGCTGAAATTAAAACACAATCCAGTTGTCATTAAAAAAAGGTGATCTGCCTGATTACTCATGTTTTATTGTGGTTGTCAAGTAGACCAAGACGCTTCTGGATGAAGAGGGCTTTATGAGGCCTAAGCCAAATCTTTTGTAGCTAATGATACATAAAATATATTAATGTATACAACTACCTCACATTGACCTATAAGATCTGTTCTGTTTTAGGGTGATATCATATGCTCTGACAGATTATGTTTCAAATTTATAATTAGGTCTTGAAAACAATGTTATGAAAAAGCTTCTAAAAATACGTGGACATGAACAGCAGGTGAAATGCAGATTAAAGTAGTAAAATACTTACTAGAAAACTAAATAGATCATAATGCTGTCTTAGAAATTAAAATCTAAAGGACCTCTGGACTGCCTGCTGTAATGTTATATCTGGTTTTGTAGTTGGCTCAAAATTCATAGGCGAAACTTAAACATGTGAATTGACTCCCTTGTTCATGCCTGCAGTCTTTTGAAAGTTGCATTTACTTGTGTGTTACAGTTGCCATTCAGACTAATCAAAGATTAGCCTAATCAGGCAGTTTGCTTACCTTATTTTAGATGTGCTAAATATTTAATAAGAGTAACTTTCATATGCCTATTATTGTAGTGCACAACAAAGCCATGTAGTCAGTATGCTTCTTATATTCCTTCCCTTGGCAGTCCTCAGCAATACTTAATTTTTTCTGCAGGAAAGCTGTCTGTAATTGGCTTGTGTTAGCTAACAGTGTGAATTGTCGTTCTTTCGAATACGAATGTAAGTATTTGATTATTTTAACTGTAAACAATAATCCGTTTACAGGGAACATTTTATAGATGGAAATTCACAATGCATAGAAAATATTTTCAAGTATTACTTATCACTCTATTACATGAAGCTGAGAGGAAGAAAATATAAAAAGTAATAAGTACGCACCATCCTCCAGGTTAAGATCAAGAATTTAAATTTAAACAATAGTTACTAGTATACTAATATTTCTCAGTTATGAATAAGACTCATACCTTTAAAGAAATAATGTAATTTTTTCTGGTGCCTCTCGTATGTAGAATGAAAATGATTGGTAAACTTGACATTTGATATTTGACAAACTTATTCAATGAGATTCTGCTTTATGTTCAGTTAAGTGGTGTTTCTTTAGTGAAGCCATATTTAAACCATATTAAAATGCATAGACATGTATCGATAGTTTATAAATGTAGCATAACTAAAAATAATACAGCTTTGAGAACTATCCTGGACAAGGGGGGGGGGGTCACACCCTCCCCCCTCCAATTTTTTTTTTTTTATTTTAATACCAAAGCCTTATTTTCTTAATACCAAAGCCTTACTTTGGCCCCACATAGGCTTGACCAGTTTCCTCTGCTACCACATTCCCCAGGAGGAAGTGAAATTAATTCTGTCCATAAGAAGATTAAAAGCTGGTGGGGTGGGCAGATGTTTTCCATTCTCAGGGGTGAAGGAAGCAGAATAGAGTTCTTCAGCAAGTCTGAAGGTGATGGTGGTAAATGTTCTGCTTCTAGTTAAATTGCATAAAGGTGTTTGCACCTTTCTGTAATAACTTTGGGGGTTTTTTTGGTGAGGAGAGAGGGCTCTCAGTAATTTTTAAACTTGTCTTTTGTGATGTTATCTTGGTAGAGGAAAAGGATCTATTCTCATTGTATTTACTAATAGTCTGTTAACTCCTTACACTGATCTGTAGTCCTGCTCCTAAAAATGGAGTCTCCACTCTCCTGGTAGCCACGCTTTATGTACTGATACATGGTAATAAGGTCTCCCCTAAGACTTCTCTCAACCTTACTTCATGTAATCAGCCCTCTGATCGTCTTCGTGGTCCTTCTCTGGGTTATCTTCAGCCTATCTGCATTGTTTTTTGTAAAGCAGGGATCAGAACTGGGCACAGTACTGCAGACGTGGCCTGACAAACACTACGTAGAGTGGAGGGCTGAGTGTAGTGTATTTGTTATGCTTCAGTGTAAACTTAGGTTTTACTGTGAATTGTATTTTGCTTTTTAATTTTGTTTTTCACTGTAAAACATGAAAAATTTTGAACTTTTCTGCACAGAAAGGTATATGCTTATCTAAATCTGGGTTCATTTAATTTTCACTTCTTTTGATTAATATTTTAATAAATTTATTTTCTGATGTTACAGCCCTAGCTGAAGTTATACTTACTACTTATTATCAAGCTGCTGTAGGAGAGACTTGTGGTGGACCCATATGCTTTCTAGCAGTATTCACAGGTGTTCTTCTTTGCTGTAAACTGAGTCTTAACCTCTGTGCTTGTCATCCAGCTTTTGGAGCCTTCAGCTTACCTGGAAGCCATTTAATAGTTCAGGTTCACAAATTATCTGCCTTTTTAAGAATCTGATCTTTCTGGATTCTCATCTTGCTTAGGGATTTTGTGGCAAAGAAATAGACTTTTGGAAGTGCCTTTGCACTCACAGAAATGTTAATCAAAGAACAATAGCTGTGTGTAGCCTTCTTGGGGGAAAACCCCCTCCCCTGTGTCAGAAATCCCACCTTTTCTTCCTGGTAGCCTATGAGTCTGAGTCAGTCAATGCCCTTCGGGGACTCAGGTACCTACTGGCAATGCCATCCAGCCCTCTCTTGTAGCTGTTGAGCTGCCCAATTTGTTTTAAAGGGTTAAATTTGTATGTCACTTTTCATATGTAACAGAACACCTCAGGTCTTTTCAGGGTAAAGCTATTGGTACCTGAGCATGGCTAGGAGTTATTAGGGATTAAAGTCTTTGACAATAATCTCCATTTTCCCATTCAAGCAAGTGCTTCATAGTTTTGCTGTTCAGAAATAACGTTTTTCTTCTTAATACAAAGGATGATGCAATCTAGTATGGCAATATTCAAGTATTCCCTAAGGCTATATCTAGATCAAGGCGCTGAAGCAAATTAAAGCAAATTACCAAAGTGTACAACATCAACATTCCTAAGTTATACTGCATTAAATTGCCATTGGCTGATGATGTCTTTAGGAATAAAATTACTTAGCTGTAGTTTAATTTCCTTGTTTTACAATGAATGAAGGGCAGTTTATTCCTGCATTAGAAAATTCATGTGGGAATTTAATGCATTTAAATTAATATGCTTTGACTTCTCACCTTTTCTTGCATATTCATAAACAATTCAGGTCATTGGTTAGCCCAATGAATGTGAGAGCAGCCTCCCCAGACTCGTGTTTCCTGCTTCTCTTGTTCCTGAGCTCCCGTTTCTTAGTGCTCTGTGTGTGTGTGTTCACTACTAGCTCACATAGGATTACAAATGGGATCTGAACCAAATCCACAAATAAAATTAAACTATTGCTCTTCAGTCCAGGCAGCAACAGCTGGATTATGTAGAAATGCAGTGGTTATTTATTGACTAGCCTGTAAAGACTGACTTTTTTCCAGTGTGCGCTGTTCAAGTTCTTCTGGATTTTACATAAATTTTGCAATTCAGTAGTAAATTCAGTACCTTTAAAAGATTTCTTAATGCAGTTGTTCTGTGTATTAAAAAAAAAAAAGATTGCAGATGTGTCTTTAATTTCTGGTTTTATTTTGGTCAGCAAACCCAAGGAGAGTTGGTTTTGCCTTCAGTTTTGTGTCAACTTGCTGTGGCTGTTTGCTAAAGTGACTGTTTTGGGGCATAGTTACTCGTGACACACTTTAATTTTTATTACACAAGATAAAATACTTGTTTCCAGTATTTACACTCATCATTTGAAAACTACCAGTTAAAATTCCATTCTCTTGTTTACCTACATAAGCTGCATGGAGTGAATGTTTTCTCTTACAATTAATTTGGTGTTTGTCCTGCCTATGTATTTCCACAGATGTGTGGTTTTCCTTGGTTTTGCATCATCTGTCTCTGTTTAATAGGAGTTGTACTGTGTACCTGTGTTTCTATTTGAAAAGTTTAGAATAATGGACAATAATTGTGAAGTATTTCTACTGGGTTTTTTTTTTGTATTTTTCATTTAACGTAGTTAGCAGCAGTACAGATAATTTCAACTCCCATACCGTGTATATGAAGGATAGTGTAGTCTCAGACTAAAACATCACTAGTGTTAAGTCCTTAGAAGTGAATTTTTGTGCTCTATCCTTAATGTTTCAATAAATGGATAAATTCAGGTAATGTTTCTATGACTTACTGGATTAATTTTCTGTTGTTTAGGGAGGGAGTATTGGTAATAAGAGGTCCTAATCAACATTTATTTATACTTAATGGATTTTTTAAGAAATCCACATTGGTACATTGGCAAACCACTGAAATGTTTGGTCTAGTATAATCTGATGTTACTGTCAAGCAAAGACCTGGTCTGCAATAGATGAACAATTCTCTGATGCCATCTCAAGGACTCAAGCTTATTAGTAAGCTTTGAAAATGTTGTATAGAAATTTCAGAAACTGTAGTTTGGTATTTATCAGAACCAGACAGGTTTGTGTTATCTCTTCTGAATAGTTTCTTAAAAACAAGTGATGTTGAGGGAGTTAATGTTCGCTCGTTTAAAACAAGACCAAGCAGAAATTTCTCTGAAGTATCTGAGTGAGGAGAGATTGTTTTGGGGTTTGTTTTAGAAGAATGCTTAGTTCTTCATATTGCATATTCTAGTGGGGTCACTACATCTTTTTGATAACTTGGGAAAAAGCTCAACTTTGAAGATGTAGTTGTCAAAGGGAAGTAGAACAACAAAAGGAACCTTTATTTGACCATTTTAAAATAAATTCAGGTTTTGTCAACTCCCTGAAAGCCATAAACGTAGTTTTTTCTTGGGTCTGCGTTGGCCACTAAAACCAATGAAATGTGTGAGTTTTAAGTTGGCCGTAGCGGGAGACAGTCATTTTTTTTTCTCTATGGCAACACATCTCATTGTGGTCATTTTTCACTTCAGTTGACTGACTAAGTGAGTTTTAAACACATTTTACATATAGGTAAGGCTAGTTTTGCCAAGTGTCCCAGAAAAAAAAGAATTATCCAGCACCTTGCACTATACATCTGGATATGATAAATGGTGTGAAGGTCAGCTGTTCAGCCTTCTGGCATGACTAAATCAACCCATCCTTTCAGAGCATAAGTGCTGCCCAACTCTGCAATTTATATTGACATTAAGCTGGATCATAGTTGTATAGGCTGAAATGACTGTACCAGTGAGTATTTTATCTTCAGCACTTTAAACTTTGCTATTTCCTAGCATGACTATTATAGCATGTACTGCTTTCTGCAGTTGAGTTGTGTACCATAGTGAGAAAGAAAAGGAACTCTAGGATTCATCTGTTATATGATTAAATCAAGGTATTATGAATCCAAGTCTTATATGCATACTCACAAGTCCAAGAGAATGTCGTGGTAAGAAATGGGGGGAAATAACCTCTTTATTCCATCTAAAATCTTTTACAACTAAAAACTTCCAATACAAGATCCACAGATTTTTTTTTTCTCTGACAGAACTGGAAGGTAAAGTATTAGTATTTGACTCATTGTCATAAGTTGTCTTACCTTTTGAAGTACTGTTGAAGTACTGCTCAATTTATGAAATGTGTGCAGAAGTTGTTAGAGGAAGTGTGTTTATGTGTGTGAAATTCTTTGATGAATAGGACGAAGGGTTGGGAAAACATGTAATTGTGTACTTTAGTTTGTCCATTCTGCTCTGCTAGCGTGAAATTTGGATAATAAATCATTCCAGCTCTTTAACTTCTAGTAGAACGTGAAGAAATGGTGGAAGGGGAAAAAAAAATCAGAATGGTTGAGGGACCCAGGCAGTGCAGTTTTCAATGAATATAGCAGGATTATATTTCACTTGGGCTTTGGACACCCAAATTATTGGCAGAAGGTTGTCATTGATTTATTAGCGTTAATGAAAGTTGGATATCTGAAGTTTTATTACATCTGTTTCTCAACTGAATTTTGGTTAGAAGGAATATACTCCTGCTGGATGTAGCAAGCAAACATTACTACTTTTTCAAAGTGAATAATTGACAACTGGATAGTATGAGGTAGTAACTATTGCTTTTAAATCTCAATAAATTATAATTTTTGTAAAGTAGAAGAATTGTGATTGTCTGTCATTCTTCCTCTATTTTTTTCCGATTTTGAGAATTCAGGGAAAAGATTAGCTTTTTAAAGTAATGTGATTAACTTCCAAAATAGATAAACCATCTCAAAATTGGTGAAATAGAGGTAACCTGCTGCTTCATCTTTTAAAAATCATTTCAGATTTGCAAGACAAGATTTTCTCATGACATTAATACGGGCATTACTGACAATACTTCTCTGTTGAAAATCAGCATTTCTATAGGAACAGTGTGGGTTTTGTGGATTTTTTTAGTTTTTGGGTTTCCTCCCTTTGGTATGCCTCAGTGTGCTTACGACAAACGTTTTTTCTTTTCTTCCTTGAGAAACAGATGTGTTAGTTATCCCTGTAGGTATGTATTTGATATTTACTTTTATTTTAGAGTCTTAAGTAACATCTCTGAATTGCAATCTTGTTTCTTTAAAGTATTAGGACATAAAAATGTGTGTTGGTTTTGGCAAAAATCCTCCCAAAACCCTCACAGTGTCTGCAGCCTCCCCCCTCCTTCCACCCCCACCCCCCTGTACGAGCCCAAGGGGGAAGGTAGAAGGAAAAAGAGAGACTGAAAATGCTGAAAACAAGCAAGCCAGAGCTGTAGTGATTATATAATAACTACTTTCCTCAAAGGTAGTTGAAACTCATTAATCAACGCCCGGCACTCTGCGCCGCCCCAGCAGCCGACAGCAGGCTCCTGGAGAAAGAGAGGCAGGAAGAGGGAGTGTCTGACTCCCTGATCTTACATAGAAAATCACATGGAATACTGGGAGATGTAGTTCTTCCTCAACCACAACCTGACTATTCAGGAGAGTCCAAAAATTAAACCCATCACAAAATGTTACCCTATTCTACATTTTTTAAAAAGTCAATAATATACATTACTTTAAATTATTCACAGATGATGCAATGGAAATTTGTTTATTCTTTGAATCAGAAGGGTGGATAATTGAGTTGAATTTTTATGTCTACAAAAATCAATGCCTACATGGACCTTGGAGGAATGCCTGTAAAAAGACGGGCGTTTGCATTAAGTGCAATGCTGCATTTTTTGTCTGAGTCACAGATGGTGTTTTCCAGTGTTTCATTTTTCTTTTATCATCTTGCATCAACCTATATGTTATGGCACAAGGGGCTTAAAATATGCTGTAGCTGTTGGGTCTTCTGTATACCAATTTCAGGTTTCTTTTGGAAGTGATGACAGCAACATAGAAATCCTGAATGAAACTTAGGATATCTCCTTTATTCTCAAAATACTTCTTAGGCCTCTGTTGAAGTGCAGGATATGTTACATATTTAGTAAAGGCAATCAACAAGGTTTTTGTTTTCCTTGGTGACTTTTTTTGCCTTTTATTAAAGGATTTCTCATGACAGTTAGTTTTCCTTGTTTTTAACTTTGACTGTACTGACATATGGGAACACTTGACCTTTCCACAAGAAAAGATGTGGTGGCAAGGTTTTTCAAAGAGGGAGAGATGGAATGTTTTTATGATGCCATGTATGTGTTTGATTTTGATTTTTTTCTTTAATACAAAACTTTAAAAAGTGCTAACAGAACTAAGAATACTTACTTATTGAGGACTCTTATTCGAAGAGATTAACCTTTTGCAGCAAGTAGAGCTATTTCCTCTGTAGTCTGATTTTGGTCATCTTGAGAAATTTCAAACCTTTAAGGGTTTCACACTGTTCTCAGTTTCTTCATCTTCTCCAGCTGAAATAATTGCAAGACAATATCAAAGCTGGTATCCTTAAAATGTTAGGATGAGAAACGTGTTTCAACCACTTCTCTTTCTAATGAGGTAAGGAAAAAGAGACTTCTCCATTATGCCCACACTAAACATCTGGGACATTAGAGTGAGTGGTTCATATTAAACAGTTGAAATGCCAATTAATATTAGATAAGGTTAAATGGGCTACAAGGAGATGAATGCACTTGTTCTGATGCATCTTTCCTGAGAGGCACGCTTGTATAGTCTTTGGTACACTTTAGCCTCCAGTGAGGCAACTTGCAGAGTTTTCTTATTGTCTTATTTTAAAAAATGTACATTGGTGTTATAAACTGATAAGCTGTGGAAAAATACCAGTTTTCTCCTCTTCCCCCTGCTTTCTTAGGCAAATGATACTTGGAAGGTAATCAGCAGCAATTCAATTCACTCTATAGAAAACGTCTTCTTCTCAGATGAATGAGAGCACTCTGAGAAAAATTGTGTCCAGGATTTTAGCAGTCTTGACTTCTCCACCCTGGACACTAACTGGGCACAACTTGAGCACTGAAATGGAAACCTTTGAGGCTGCATAAAGCTTTAAGCCACAAGTGTTCCCTGTGCTGGACAGCCTTTTTGAGAGTACTGCTGCAAGGTTGTAGTCTTGGTCAGAACATTTTAACCACAGGCATGGTCATGAGACAAGCAAAGGGTTCATGCCTTGTGGTTGGAGTTACACAACAGCTATCTCATCAACCAAAATACATCATTAGTATCATCCAGTTCGTGTTATGAAAACTGTCAGATTTAAATGCGTAAGAGAGCTCTTGGAACTGTTTCCATGGTAATATCAGAACAGCGACAAGCTAGTTTTTATCTGTATCCCATGTTCAGCTCAATTCCTTTGCAGTCATTTAACTGTGAAAGGAAGGTATCATGTTGTACTAGGGTAGATTTCTTTTGAGTTAACCTGGGACAAATGAAGACTGAAATTAACTCTTTCTTTGAAAATGAAACATCAGTCCTAAACATGAGTGATCTAGTTTGCTTTGCTATTGGTTTGACTGTGTGCTGATAGTCCTACATGTAAAATATTCTCTGTGGAGTTACTGACCTGCTGGTCATGCCAATGTGTCAGGTCTTACAATTACTTTAGTTCAGGCCATAATAAAAGGTATGCACTGCAATCACAAGCTCAAAAAATTGTTAGAGGAGTGGATTTACTGCTTCAATTATCACTTTCTCCAGAAAAGAAGTGCAAACACCACTAGAAAGTCAGGTATTACTCTCTAATTTGGCCTCACTTTCAATAATTTCCCTTATCTCTGAGCCTGGGATGCTGATCAGCTGTTGCATTTCTAGTTTCTCTTCTGTTTTCTGAAATTCAAGAGCTTTTTAAACTGACCATCTGTATGAAGTTGTTCTCTGCAGCCCTCCCCCAGACTTCTGCCTCGGAAAGCCTTTGACTTCACTCATGCTGTGGGTACAAAGAAAAGCCACTGATCTCTCCTTTCTGACCTACATTTGCAGAGTGCAGCATTGCATAGCCAGCAGCGCAGCTTCCCTGCCTCCTCCATTTTCTCCCATACTCTCCTTGCAGAGCGGATAGGTCTTGTGGAGCTGAGCTGGAAGAGGGAGGTGGGACTGTGTGGGCTAGAGATGTCATCTCTTGTAACAACAGCAAACACCATCTCTGTTAGCTACGATCAGCAGTTTCAAGATGTGGTCAGCAAGAGTGAAATCTGTGTGCCACCCAAATTACTTGCCAGTTTGCAAGAACAACCTGAAATGAAAAGTAGTGATGGTAGTACTCTTAAAATTTGATAGGTGCAGTTATCATAGTGTAAATGAATAATTGTCCAATATTTATTTGTGTATTTGACAGCATAAAATACGGGCTGAGGAAGTTGTTTTAAAATTGGAAAAAGATGTGAACAACTATTGATGCTTTTGCAAATCAGTTGCAAATCTGTTCTAACTAATAGCACAGATGTAAGAAGTACTAGTTTCTATATGAACGTCTTCCTTGTCCCTTTTATATCCTTCTAGGAAGATTTCACACGTTGCAATGAGTATTAATTCAAGCGATAAGATTTTCATACACTTTTGGATTATGTAGGTATTTTAGATTGAAGTATGATTGGAGATTGTGTTAACATGTCAGCAAGATTAATGTGTCAGTGGATGAGGTGCTGAGGGGCATGGTTTGGAGATTAGTGGGAATGGTTGGACTCGATGATCCAGTGGGTCTCTTCCAACCTGGTGATTCTATGACGATTAGTAGGGATAGGGGGGATGGTCTAAAGTAATGGTTTCTAGGTGCTTCCCTTCCCTTCACTGCCTGATTTAGCATGGATTTTGAAAAAGCTAATGCATGTCTTAACATGTTAATATATTCAAAAATATTTTGTAAATCTGGACTGACACATTTTATATTACTGCATTGCAAAGAAAAATGAATTTTGAATTACTCTTCTAGTAAGGTTAACCTGAAAGCCAGTCAGTCTCATCTCTTCTAGATCATTGCCAAAATATAATTTTAAATTTGTAGGACATAAAAATAATTTATACAGTTTAAGTGAAGATCTTGATGCTGAGTTTTCCCTCTGATCAACCACTAAGGCTTGGAAGTACCTTTACATGCAATTTTTTTTCAGACTACAAGAGAACTTTACCCATGAAAAATCTGTCAATGGCTGCAGATAGGATCACTTACGTTACACGAAAACCTGTGGTTATACTTTTTCCATGCCCAGACCTACTGATGTGTGATCTGCAAATAACCCACATCACTAATTTAATTGGAGATATGAACAGAACATTTCTGTTCATTAAAAAGAATTTTTTGAGACCTTATTTTGGTCATGTAGTGTCAATGTACAAATCTTTATTTAGTTAAAAGTTAAATAAATAGGAAAAAAAATATGGAATTCCAATTTCTGATTTATGTTACCATGCTTCAGTTTTCTAGGATTTATCTTTGCCATAATGATGGTGCAGATGACATTGCATTTTTTTCTTATAAGCTTTGAGTCTCTAACTTTTTGTGCTTGTTTGCAACCTGAAGCAGACACACATAGAAGTAAAAATGTTTAAAGCAAATACTATATAAACTTCTATACCACAGTAAGTAACCTAGTTATACCTTTTTTTTTCCCTTGCACTGCAAACATATTAGACTTTTAGATACAAGTTTGTATCATATTGCTAATGGAAATGCATTTTTTGTCTTGCTTTACAAGGAGAGGAAGTGAGAGAACTTGTCTAGTATTTTAATGATGTAAATAATTATTGCACTATTTTTAATGCTATCTGATTCTGTATTCTAGTAGAGTGAGCAAATAGCTTAAACACAAGGTAGAATACAGTAAAACATTCAGAGAATGGAATATAGGTCTTTAATTCTGTAATTACATATTTCATCATATAGGTTATTCCTCTTGCTTCTGGAAGCTTTGTAATGAACTGTGGAAGAAGGCAGTACTTGGGTAACACAATTTCAGTAGCTTTTGGTTGTTTTGATGATTTAAATATATTTATAGAGTAGTTTCATAGACCCTTCAGAGGGCATTAAAATGACTTTTTATTTAACTACTTATACTCCTCACTAATATTTTAACTAGCAAGAAGTTTCATATACTGAGCTCGTAGGCATCATACTATAATTCTGCCAAGCTCAGACAGATCAGCATTGTGTGTGCACTCCAAAGTGGAGTACCCAAGAGGTTGTTTGGCTGCCAAACTTTATGATTCAAGTGCCAAACTATTTAAGGTTTAGTTATTAACTTCTTGGACTATACCCAGAAGCCAGTAACAGCATTTTGAACTAGCCAAGATTGGTGAAATCCAAGTGGAGTACATTACAGTCTAACTTGAATGTGCTGAAGGCAGGGAACACTGTTGAATTCCTCTCCAAGAGGGTGGACTGTGTTCTTGGCCAGCATTACCTGGGGAGAGGCCACTTACTGAATTGTACTGCTTCCAAATATGAATACTCTTGAGTAGCATCTGGCTTTCAACATGCACTCTGGTTTTCTAAAACTTGCACTATTGTGTATAGCTTGGGTATACCTATCTTAAGCATGGTGGCTTTCAGCTGGAATATTAACTGTGGCCTGCGTTAGCTGGAAGGAAGCAGCCAGATGAGTGTGGGGAAACCTGTGGGAAAAGTAGGTCGGAAAGAACACTCGGAAAGACTTTTTCTAATGTAGTTGCATCTCTGTGTCAGATGAATACCAATAGTCATCACATAAACTAAGCTGATACACTTTCAATCTACTTGGAGAAATAACTTCTGCAGAGAGTTACTATTTTTACACATATGTACTTTCCCCAGAAATGGCCATTTCTGCAATTTCAGGTATCTTGAAAATGCACAAACATATAATTATCATACCTCGAATACAGCAGGTGACAAAATTTAGTGGAGGATCACCAAAAAAAGGTGATAAGGAAATGCCTGCACCTTCAATAGGAGCTTGTAGAATTTTTCAGAGGACTGGTCCAGTGCAAATACAATCTGGTTATATGTGTGAATTCCTGCATGCAGACAGCCTTAGGGCTCCTGAGAGTGGTCCATAATACAATTTGTCTTTTCATTACAAAGAAAAAATCCTACTGTCATCTCTGTATTGTGCCTGGTCTGAAAATGAGGCTTTCAGAACTAGAGAACAATAGAAAAGTGAAGTAATGCTAAAGCTAAAAATTTGTTTCTTCCTGAAAAGCTTTTCCATAGAAAGTAACTTCTGAAGACCATAAATATAATCAAATTTATTAAATAATAAAAGTACATCAAATATTTTTATTTTACCCAATGAAAAAGTCCCAGTCAAACAGAAAACTGATTGTAGTTCCATCATTTGCTGCTAAATCAGAGGTGGGTATTGTTTACACTGGCACTGTGACAAACAGTAATAACCTGAATCTGATACAACTCTGCTGTAACTCTGTTGGAAAATAAGCTTTAAAAGTTCTGTTTGTTAGAGAACTGGAAAGCTGTAAATAGATTTAACCTACCTCTCAATTTATTTTCAGTGGTATGCATTGTGGCTTCAATTTTTAAAATTGCTTCAGTTTTGTTCTTGCCCATTTTGCTGTCTGGAACTCTCAGTCTTGCTGTGACCTGGTCTTCCCCACCTATAAAGGAAGGTGTGTGGCTTAACTTGCCCTAGCAGGCTTGTTTTTCATTAGACTGATCCTTTGGTTTTGCTAGGCACGAAAGGGCAAAATCAGCAGAGACTTGGTTGGTTTTCTCCCTGTTTCCACCAAACGAGGCATTTTTGAAACTACAGTGAAAGATTTCAAGTTCCATTTTTTCATTTCTGATCAGCCTTTTAGCTGCTTTGAAGTGTGTAAGGAAATTAATAGCAGATTCTCTGAATTTGCACAAAGATGACAATACGAACGTTACTTGGCAGCAGATTTTAGGATCTCACCCTCTGACTTCTAGAAAATTAAGTAACTTCTAGTCAGCTTTTTGAGGAGAATCTGGTTGAATCTACAGCTGAATCTAGAACAGTGCTTATATTTCCAGAGGTGATGTACGAAGTGTCAGTTTTTCAAACTCTGATGACATTTACCCCTCTTTCCTAACCAAAGTGACCTACCTCAAGGGACTGCTTTTTATAATGTTTTAGAGTTAAATGGTGGTGTCCTACTCAGTTGTGAATGTGACTTTGCTAAATGTATTGTATGTTCAAGAGGCATATCATAATGTTAATGTGGTACTTAAAGGTAAAACTGATCTGCTTTTTGTGCATTTCCTTAGTTTTTCGTTTTTCATTTTATAGCAATACTAGATGACAAGAAACCATTACATTGAAGAGACCTAAAGCTAGGAATGCATTTTTTAAAATAAAATTTTAGTGTGGAAAATATGCTCAATTATATTTTATTGGCACATAATCAGCACTTAATTGTACCACCAAAGTGTGCATGCTCGTTATTGCACATTAACACAAAATTCCTTATTTACTGTCTTTTCTTCTCAAATCTGCTGGGAGAGCCTTTTGGTTGTAGTTTCATAATATTAGTGTTATCAAGAACTATACTTTTTTAACTTAAAAAAATAATTTTCAGACTCCACTGTGTGATGGGGATCAACTAAAAGCTGTCCCAATAAGCTCATCCATTTTCACTGTACATGCGTTCAGCAATATTTACAAGTTGCACACAGGGTACATCTGACAGAGGGAGCGGTGTCCTAGTGCAGTTTACGGTGGCGATACCTGCCTGCTTTTTCTTTCGCTGCATTGGCGCAGGCGTTGTGCTTATTTTGTTGTAAGTGATTCCAGTATTTAATCAGTTCACTAGGTTGGAACTGATGGGAGGTAATTAGGTGGCTATATTTACAGCTTGAATAAGAAACTCGCCAGTGATTGAAGACAAACTCATTGGGTGGAGGCATAGGGTCAATTCGCAGCTTGGCAAGACAGATCCCCACATATACATCCTCCAAATGTAAACGCCTGATGCTTAAGGAGACTTTAAAGATTTTTTCTGCTAAATCTCCAGAAAAAACATAACCAGTTCCAGAGCAGAATACAGGATAACGTTCACTTGGATACAAATCAGGTGGCATATACCACTTACTATCTTTGTTCCTATTAGGTGCATAACCTCTCATTAAGTAACCTGTGAAATACTTGTGCCTTGGAGGAAGTTCTGGTTTCAGAAGCTTGTGTATCAAATATTCAGTATTGACAAACATGTCGCTGTCAGTTTTCATAACGTATGGAACATGTGGACAATAAGATGCAACCCAATTCATGCCCATTAGAGTTTTAATGGTTAAATTATAGTAGGTGTCTAGGTATTCTTGTTGAATGATGTCATGGTACTGTCTACTTTCCTCTAGAATGGTACGCTGGAGGTATCCATTCATTGTGATGCCTAACCCCAGCAAAAAAATACGAACTATGTGGATACCAGGTGTCAGGCTTTCATTACCCCAGGTTTGTCGAATAGCTTGTCTAGCTTCCACCTGGCCTGGCTCTGCAGCTATGAGCAATATTAGAAAAGGACTTTTCTCTTGGCATTTCCCAGGCTCGTTGATGATGTATTTGAAATGATACGAAGTTGGATGCCCGGTACCTTTTTCGTTGTAAATACTTCCATTGGCACCAAGTGTGTTTTCCAAACCAGTTACTCCTTGCAATGACAGATCCGTGTTGTTTGAATTGGTCACTGTTTGAGGCCTGAGTGTCTGAGGTATAGTGTCTTTCCATACGTTCCTTAGAGAGCTGTGGTTCGTCTCGCTTTTTGTAGATCTAAATCCTCGTATAGTGTAAGTCATAGGGTTTTCTCTGAATCCAGCCCTGCTTGGCAGCCAGTCATGATGATTGAAGAACAGAAACATAGCAAAAAGAAATACGAGAGAGATCAAGCCAATAAGATGAGTGCGAAACAGAGATCTCTTGGTATTCCAGGTCATTTTTGCAAAGCAGCAGTGCCGTCTTCTCCACTGAAGCATGTTGTAAGAATCCAATGATGGGATATGAGATAATGGCCAAGCAAAATACTTTTCCAATTGTTTTTTAATCCACTGCTATTCTTTGGTGTTCTTTCTTTTGTTCATGTTGAGTAATTGCTAGTGGCTTGTTCTGCAAAGATTTAAAGAAAAGAGAATCAGGACTCTTAAATTTTAATACTTGTAGTATAAAAGGTTACAATGAGAAAGTAGATATCAACATAAAATATAGTGCAATTTTTTTTAAAAAAACAGCCTATGTTAATATAAACAAGGTTTGATTTTTTTTTTTAATGCCTAAGTCCAACCTTGTCTTATTATTAAAGTTCACCTGATTTATTAGCTTATACAAAAATATTTTTTTCATGGCAAAAGTTTTGACAAACATCCTGGATACCAAAGACAAAGACAAAAAAATTGATTATGTTAGTAGAAGTATGAACACCGACTGTGAAATCCTACAGTGTTTAAGGACTGAATGAAAAGGCCTTGGTACCAGATGGAAGGTTTATTGGCATTAATTAAAATAGATTTGACATGCAGAGGCTAGTACAACTCACAGTTTAAAAACCTGTTTTGTAAAATGGTCATGTATTGGTGGTGGGACAGACGGCACAAGGCTGATTATGGCAGTGTTAGTCGCAGTACATTGCTTGGCATGTTTCCACTGGCCCCAACTGTGTGAAGAAAGTCAATGAGAAGATGCACCTGTCAAAATTAATTTTCAGGGTCCAGTAACCTCACTACACAGATCTCAGATGGTAATGCAGGATAACACTTGCGGTCACCTTTCAGGCACGCTTAACCTTCTACCCCACAGCGAAGGAAAATATTGAATGGAATGCTTGGTTGTTGTGTCAGGTTCAGATGCAGTTGATGTAAGCTTAAGCTGTTGAATTTTGGTAGACTGATATCTTGGATAGGTGTTCAGAACTGGAAAAAAACCTGCACATCACTAAGTTTCTGACAAACTATCTGATGAACATGATATTTTTTTCTTCTCTATAAATTTCTACTTAACTACTATATTTCTGGTATTGTACAGAATTTTCAAGTATTGTTACAAGCAACTGTGACTGTAGCAAAAAGTGCCAGAGTAGCCTGCTCTCTTCATTTTCTCTAATTTTTTTTTCATATTCAAGAGCAGAGTCAATATGGCAGCTTCATGATGCTGCATATTAAAAGCTGATCACATCATCTCCTAAATGAACCTTTTGCTGCACAGTAGCAATTCATTTGTGATTTTTCAATTTGCTCTAATTTATTTTTGGGCCCTAGTGTTTTATATAGGAAAAGGATGGCAGTTCAACAAGGGCCCAGAGAAAACGCTATTTCTATTATAAATGTGTAATTTATTAATTGTTGCACTGTCTCCTAAAACCAATATTTGGATTAATTTCTGCATTTAAAAATCTAAGTGACATGTTATTACAGGATTTTACGATGTAAGGAAGTAAATTAGGATGAAATGGCAGTTGAACCATGTATCCTTAAATTGTATGTGTGACAACATTCAGCCTGCCTACATCATGTAAGGGAAAATTTCTATTTCAGAATAGGTAGGGAGAGACCTATAACTGAGCTTTATTTTAATTACAGTATGTCAGTTTATTTGTAAACAAAATAAGATGCATGCAGACGATTCACCATGTTTGGGAGCAAGGGAGAAGCAGTATTGCAGAGCAGAACTAGCTCACTGGCGAATCTCCACTAGGAGGAGCACTTAAGTGGGGATTGGAACTGTGCTTTGTGATGGTGTAAACTCATCTACAAAGGTTACACTGCTTGTTGATTCTTTTTGTGAAATAGCAAAATATTTGTCCAGTGATCTATTAAGCTCTTTGTGTAACAGCACAGTGACAGCAGTATTTTGCTCTCAAGCCCACTGGAAGTACTTCTGATACTGTGGGTTCTTTTTTAACTGCTTGAGACTGATGCCCCAGATCAGAGACTGAGCTGTCTCTCTGAATTTTTTTTTCCAGTCCACAGCAGTGAAACTTGTGTCTTAATGTAGCTTGAGAATTAACCTGAAATTCTACACTACTCTCTTTATGCTGCCTTAACTCAGACATTCTTATGTAAAAGAAAATATGCCCCAAATGTAGAAGGCTTGTACTTACCTGACCACTTGCACCTGCTTTTGCATGCTTAGAAAATAAAAGCCTGCCCTCAGAACTAATGTTTTTCAGTTTCTCTGCAGTATGCAGTGTTTTAAGTGAACACTGTTTGGGAAGAATATCTCTGCGAAAGCAAACATAAATACTACTTCAAAAGGTGTGCTAGATCTCAGGGAAATTAATTGTTTGATACCAGTTTGGAGGCAACAGTGGGAATATTTGATTAATTATCATTCCATTGCATGCATACACAGTTTAAGAAGGAAGTCAAAGCCAGAATTTTATTAATGCGGAGCAGCTAGAATTCAGATGAATTTTTCACCCTGAATTGTTCCACTTCTAAAACTGCAGTTATTAGATGCATATACTTCAGGAAATCTGCACTGCACTGCCAATCTGTGTTTCATTTTTAATTGAGAAATGTTTTGTTATGCACCTGTGTTCATATGGCAAGAGGTGAAAGAGAATCTTCAGTTAGGTAAATATTTGCATAAACTGAAACCTGTTTTCAGGTGCTGTCTTTCCATGGCCCCCTTCCCCCCCCCCTTTTTTTTTTACCAGTCTGCATGCTAGCGCTGTGCACATTAAACTAAGTTTTATAGTGAAGAATTGAACTAGAATCATAAGAAATTTAAAACGAGTAGTTTCTCACATATTTTCTTGATTTTTCAAGGTGGGAGTTTCCTTAAGATCTTCAATCACTGTTTGCCCTGATTTCAAAAGGCATTGTATGGACAGGGGAAAGACCCACATCTATTTCTTGGCTTTATAAAACTATTGACTGAAAGAACCCAACTTTCTATCTATTTTTCTTTATAAATCAAATGCAAAACATTTTAAAAGGATACAGTGAGCATTGAGCAATTGAAATACAGTAGTGCCATTGCACCTTTAAAAACATACTACGTGCTAGGATTCACTGTTTCTAAAATAATGTAAGCAGGTATTAATATCTATATTAAAATCACCATCAAACACTCTTATGAAAGTACTATTTTTGTCTTACTTTTTAGTTAAGATTAGAACATTACTGCTTTTGCCCAAGTATTTAAAATTTCATTTTGCAGAAGGCTTATGGGACAAGCACCAAGTACTGACAGTAGGTAAAAAACCTTAGGTATAGCAAAAGGTCTCTATAAAATCACCTTATCCTCTGAAAGTGTGTTGTTGCATGTAGTTCCGAATTTTGAAGATATGCTTTATAGTAGTTTTATTTCATTACTAGCACTTGACTGTGCAGTCACTGATGCATTATCAAGTGCCAAATATATAAACTGTGAATGCCTCTTGAATTTTTATTTGTGGTCTGTGCTCTGCTGGTGTTTCAGTTCCTTGTGTTTTCAGTTCTGCTCTATAATAACTGCTTTGCAGATTGAAGCATTCAACTTCTTATTCCCATGTCCTGGATTTTCATATTTTGAATAGCTATGTGGGCAAACTCTTTAATTAGAGGGAAGTGTTCAGAAGGCAGCCTGTGTTTTTGTCCTCATAAACAGCAGTGGCATGTTAGGCCTCATATAATGTGCCTGAATTCATTTACAAACTACATTAATCTTTTGCACAAAATAGTACTCGAATGAGGCTTGATGTGCAGGCTTTTAAATATCAAGTAGAAGGTGGCACTGCTAGCTAGGCATGCTTCTCCAAGAGTATTGCCCAAGGGTAGCATTTTTTGTTTTAAAAGTTCTGAAAAGTGATTTTATTCCAAATGGCTTAAAAGTTATCTGAAACCAGTGACTGTTGTATGCAGCAACCTTAGGTATGTGTATTCTTTCCAGCTTTAGTTATTGTATTGCATTTTAGTATTGCTTCAGACAAAGAAAGCACATTTATATTGTCATTTAATGATTTATTGTAGCTTATTGGTAGATTCTGCAGATAACCACTTTTTCTGTGGTGTCGGAAATTAGAATAGATTTAGACCCTAAATTTGTATTGCAGATATTTTAGTTGTTTGCCACTTAGATTTCAATGATAATTAGAAATGAATGGCAATAAGATGGAATGTCATTTTACATTCCAAGTTAAACAGTCACTGTTTTCATATTAAACAGAGATAGTGATGATGGCATCAGATAAGTTATGCGCTGATCATTCTGAGTGTGTTGTGTTTGAAGGTTTCCTTTTAGGATGTCCGGGGAGCCTGATGTTATTAGTGAAATGTGATGCCCGATTGCACTGCTGATGGTTTAAATCATGTCCAATCTTTTGCATGCTCCCAGTTTATGCATGGCCAATATTAGCCTGATGACATTTTGCATGTATTTTGGGAGGAAAAAAGCAAATGTAAAAAGGTGTGGAGGTCCTTTTAAAATAATATTATTTGCCTGTGTGATCTGTTCTGATGGCTCACTGCTCTCGGCATGTCACATCATGGCCATTTTACCAGCATTTCAAGATTACTTAAGATAAGGATTAATTCTGACCTAGATTGAGAGGATTTCTGACTGGGGTTTTTTTTCTATATTGGAGGGGGTTGAGTTTTTAATTTCACAGTTAAAAGCAATCATTACAGTTGCTGCATTATCCCTTAATCCCCCCTCTCTAGCCACACCAATCTTATGCAGACTGTAAGCAATGCATTTACTAAGGTTAGGGTAGTGACATTGTGCTGTGGGAGAGGAAAAACCTGCTAGAATTCTTTCTCCCTGATCAGGGACACGTTATCTCGGTGCTCTGCTCTGCAAATTAGGAATGATGACTATCTGTAATGGCTAAAAAAGTAACAGACAATTGAATGAATATTGCACACAAGGCTTTGACATACCTTCCTTGGTCAGGCCATTTATGATGCGAGGATTATACCCACAGAAAATAGTTTTGGCACGCCATCACTTCAGCAAAAAAGATGCTATCGAACATGCGCACATCCCCCAGCAGTCTGCTGCCTGCAATTGCTTTTCACAGTATCCTCTCTGTCCATCTGTCTGCTCGTTGGCTGTTACCTTCGTTGCTCATAAGTGTTGTCCTTGTCTTGGGGCTTTTTGTTCATCCTCCAAACAAAAGAACAGTAGTTCTTGTTTCTGTTCTGATCAGGGCTGTCTGGTTTTCACGGCAGATCTATTGGAGCTTTTATATCTGATGTTTCTCTTGTCGGACAATGCAGTGCTGTGTTCTCTTCTCCTCAGTATCCATATTTCTCATGCTAATGTTAGCAGTGAGTGCTATCGCGTAGTGCTTCAGCTGCCTTCAGTAATAGGATTTCCCTCTGTTCTTTCCTTCATTGTTGCTAGGCAGTAATAGAAATGGTTTTGAGCCGTTTTAACCGAGGATTCTGGTCTATAAAATCCATTCTGTAGTTCTTCAGCTGCTGCACAGGCAGGCAGCAGTTTAAATGTGGGCTTTGACAGATGCTGTCTTCTGACAGAGCAGAATTTAACGTCACTGCTTGGCTGAATCCCACGTGATTGTTTGCATTCATTTTGACTAAATCCAAAGGCAGCGAGAAAGCTTTACAGGCTCTTGCTCCTATTTGATAAATGATGCATACGCAGTTCAAGCATGGTGATAGGTAAATAGTATGATTATTAAATGAGTGATTGAGGGATTTTTCAAATTATTTTCACTTTTACTTGACACTGTAACTTATGGTTTTCTAGGAGATTTTTAGTGCTAGACTTTATATTCCTGTATTCCAAAAGCTGTTCTGCAGTGCAAAGGAATTATAGACGTATACATACTGAAACTGTAAATTAACCCATTTGGCTCTCCAAATATAAATCTTCTGTGCCTTCATGCCAAAGAAAAAAAGATATTTCTTTGCTCTTACTTCCTTTACACATGCTTACTCTGTAAAAGCTGCTTTTTGTAGTCTTCAGTTAGTCAATTAAGCTGGACAACAGTAATGTAACACATGTTGTTAAGCTGCCCATCTGCTGTTAATGGCTTTCTTCCTTGGTAAATGTCGAAGTCTAGTATTACAGAATCGAGTGCTCTTGATTTCAATTATTGATGGATCTAAGATATCTGTTATAGATATACCAGTATTATGGAATTTGTTTTTCTGGTTCTAATAGAATTTGTGTTCCTTTCATTTCTGTCCTTTCAGTGACTGATCCTTCTATGCTGAAGCATCTTACATTTACTATATATCATAAATAAAATATCACAATACAGTCTGAGAAAATAGAAAATTAGCAGCATACTTACATAGGTATTTATTAGTTACTGTGTTTGTCCACTCTGTTTTGAAAACTTAATGACTAGCTCTTTAGATTGGTTTGTTTAGGAGTTTTTTTCCCTAGCCAAAGGATAAAGATAGTTAAATTGTTCTATTTATCATATGGGATCTGATTAGTCGGATTGGCAGTAGGTGTGTCCTTTATTGGCAAATAAGACTTCCCCAGGCAGCCAGTGTGATTTAATATTCTAGATACATATTTTGATAATTTACTAGAAGCGTAATCAGATTTATATCCTCCTAACTAAATCAGCTGTGTACACTAACTTTCTCTATTAATTTAGTCTTGGTTTTAATGTATGCATTTCCTATCCTAGTGACAAATTATATGATCCTATTTGAGGAAGATTTTAAGGAACATAATTAATATTTAACGAATATGTTTATAGATACAAGCCTTTACTGATATGTACATTGTATCTCCTCCACTCTAAAAGTGTTTTATTTAAAACATTTATTAAATGGAGGGGGGGAGTTCAGTGGGGTGGTGGAACGAGAAAGAAACCTGTGTCCAGCTCCGCTTACTGGTCTGGAATGTTCATGAATAATTGAGAATCTGTACTTAGAAAGGCTGCATGTGTGGTCAGTCTACCAAATTATCTATGTAAACACACAAAACTTTCTTATCCTTACCCTGTGTAATATACAGAACTTTATATGATCTGTTGCTGTATGTGATGGGTTTGGCTAGGAGTATTGTTAGTTTGCTGCGTTCTGGGCTGTGAGTGGGAAATGACATGAGATATTCATGTAGTTAATTTACCTGTCTTGATTTCCATACAAACAAGTAATGTGTTTTTCAAATACTAGCATGTAAATCTGCCTCTTAATTATTGGATTTTCAGGTACAACACATAACATTGTATTTAGGAAAGAAGTCTAAATCTCAACCTGAGGGTGGTTATTAAAATTCATAGTGTTTAAAAATAATTTATGTATTGTACTATTGCTTCACAATACATGAAGTATGCCTCTGAAGTTTTGTGTGCTGTATGTGGTATGTTTACATATTGGGGTGGGCAGAGCTTGTTTTGTTCTTTTACTGCGCATTAGTAAATATAAAAGTCACAGAAATCCTAAGAGCCATTTTTTCTAAATAGAGTCTGTTTTAAATTAAACTTATAAGGGAACCGATGTCAACTTTGACTATCACTTGTGCATTGCTTGTAAAATTCTTGCAGAGCTGTTACCTGTTGATATGTGTAAAACTTGTCATCTTGCTACATGAACAAATTGATTACTTAATTCTTAAATCTTAATGAGCAATTTCTTTTGTTCACTCATTCTTTGCATTTAAAGGATGAACAGGCTTGTCTTAGAAGTGAGGAAAAGCTTTGCGTCTTCTGCTGCTTTTTGTCTGGGTGTGACTGATGGAGCTTTACAGAGTTAAAGTTTAGGGAAGAGATTCCTTTTCTGTTATAGCACTTTCTTCTTTACTACTTTTATATATAGTGTAAATGTCTAGATATTTCAGGAGGGCAGAGCTTGCTTTGTACTGGAAATATGACCTGAAGGTTTGAGTAATCTTGCTGGGCTGGAGGTTGCAATGAGCTTTATTTCGGCTAAACCTCACTATGAAGGGTCAGTGGACTGCTTGTTCTTGATTCAAGGAGTAGTACGTTCTGTAATGTTGCTATGGTTACATCTTAAATTAGAAGCTGCAATGTTAGTGTTTGAAATGCTGCCATCTATTAAAACTAAGTAGGAGTTACTCTGATGTGAAGATGTGCAGCATGTGTGTAAGGAACACTACAGAGGTACTGTGGGCAGTGAAAGCTTGACTGTTCAGTGAGTTTTGTGCAGCTAGAGGCAGATACAAGGAGTAAGAGAAGGTGTTGTCTATGTGGAATAACCTGTGCCTGTGACAACTGTGAACTATGCTAAGGTGTGTGAGGTTGGAATAATTTCTTGAAAACAATTAAAATATATGTCATTTTTAGAGGGTATCAATGAAATCTTGTCTAACTGGTTTTAAAATAAATCAGACCCAGAAGTTGTGCCATGAAACAAAGTTCTGTCTTGACAACAGTAACGGAAGTTTCTCTAATCAATTTAGAGTGGTTGTGGTAGTCAGGTGTGTGATGTTTGGTAATTTTCTGTATGTGAAGGCCACAAGTCCTGTGCAAGTTGAACTAAATCCATATGACATACCTGACCTGTTAACTGAATTTTCCCATATGGACCACACTTCTGGATACTCTATGAATGCTTTGCAAAGATTATTCCATTTTATCATAGTAAAAGCTAGCATTATTGCAGCTGTGATGTGTTGAAAGCCTTTTCAAGTGTCAGTTCAAAATTATTAATGGCAACATTTTCAAGGTTAGTTATTTTTGCTTTTAAACTTTATTCTGGAAGTTTGTTAATACAAGATATCATAAATGTTTAGCTTTAATTTTCTTTGTTGAGAATTATTATGTATATGGCCAGTAGCTGTTCTGCTCTTTCCTTCCAGAAGAATACTTTTACTGTAAGTCAGGAGGAGTGCAAAGGACAGAGTGGAAAGGAGAGAGTAGTGGAATATTTGCAGTTTGCTTGTCTGCTGTCTAATGCCAACATGTTTCTTAACTATCACAGACATGTTTTGAACTGAATGAAAAATAGTAATCTAGAAGTGACCACAAGTGTCAGTATTGCCTACCTTATTTTCCTTAGCAGATTTCACTGCTGCTTAACTGATTAAGAAACCCAGCTTACGCTTGCTACATTTTTATCATTGCTTGAAATTTTGCACTCTGTTCTAATCATACTTGAGCCTCAAAGCTAGTGATTTTGTTAATCTTTGAACGTCTTAGACTTAAAACAGAAATACAGCAATATAGATCAATCAGAAACAGTGACAGAACACTAGAAGAGGTTTATGATTATTGTGAAATGTGTATATTTTTGTTTGCTAATGAGTAGTTGATAATTGCTGTATCTTCCAGTAAGTAACAGAAGTGCATCCCCTACCTTGGGAAACTCATGAGAGAAAAGGTTGAATGGACTTTTCAAGTCAGAGGATGCTTCTTTTTCTGCCTGCCTAAGGAATAGTTTCAAGGGGATGTTTCATATTTCTATAGCTTATATATTTTTATTAAGTAAGCTGATATTTTAGGTGTCTAACGAATTCAGTTCAATTCTCTGTCACAGTCTCCTATGAGGAACACAGGTTTGCAGTTGAAAGTTGAAAACTGAAATACAAGATATTTTAAGTTTACTTTATTTCTGTTCTGGTTTTGTTATGCAAATTGTTTGTATTGGAATACTGTCTGGACGTGTTTCTTTCCTCAGTAATGTGGTGTTTGCTTTATCACGTCTTAGTTTTTTTGCATTTAGTTTTTTTGTTTCATTCTTCCCCCAGGCTTTGCATCCAGTTATTGCTGATCTCAAGTGCTAAATGCAGATCTTTTTTTTCCAGGGGATGGACAACATAATTTCATTTGTATTGTGCAGTATTTTTCGTTGTGCAGCTCCTCCCTGATGAACTGACAGTCCAGAACCAACAGTAATATTTGCTGCCTGTCACAAGTGTTCCTCTTGCATTCTGAAAAGAGTGGGGACTTTATGAAGCTTTGATTCAGCACAGCAGGGCAGAGAAGGCTGGCAGAAGTACCCAGCATTCACAGATGGTTTGCAGAACAACTGTGGAAGAGACTGCTGGGTTTTTTTTTTTCACTTAGCTTATGACTTTTTTCATTCCACCTGCCCGCACTATATTATCAGGTTACCTCTGACGCTTGCTCTCATATCCCAGAGTTAGAATTTGAAATTAAAATTTATGTTCTTACTGAAAGTGAGACTTAGAGAAGTAACCGATACTGTATATCAAATCTCTTAAATCAGGAAGATGGCGTCCTGCGGGAATTAATAGGTCAGCAGCTCTTATGCTTAAGGAGAAAAATGCATTGTTCCAACTGTTACTGCCTGTCCAACTCCTTCTCTGTGCCCTATTCCTTTCTGCAGCAGACCCAGAAGACCCTCTTCCTTAGTCTGGGATACAGACCTGCTGCCCAGGTCCATTGTGCTTCTGAATGAGCTTCGAGGATTTTTTTTTTTTAAATTTTCTTCTGATCCTGATTAAGAGATTAACAGCAGCTTCAACTGCTCATCTGCTCACTAAATTTTTTTTTGTATTTGTGTGGTTTTTATGTAAATGTGGAGGCATTTTGTCAGCCTGAAAAATTTCTGGTTTTGAAGTTGAAATTGGTAATGGGAGATATTTAGCTAATGTGAAATTGAAGAGCTGGGCTTTCAGACCTGTCAGAATTTCGTGTGTCTTGGGGGTTTGAGACCTGTATTGACTCTTTCCACCTGTCACATTTCCTCAGTAGCTTTAGTACATTACTTCTACAGTTCCATCTTGTAGGTGTCCTCACTTACTATGAATTCTGAGGACATGAAGGGTTTGCAGCAGAAATAACAGCTTTAGCAAGTGTCTGGAATGCCTGAAGCCTCTTCAAGCACATGCTTAAACTAGGAAAAAAAAGATTGTGAAGATAATCCTTTCTCCAGTGATCCAAGAGAGGTTCTATCCCTATAATTAATTTAAGCAATATTTGGTTATACTCAGCATAAAACTTGGATCATAAAATGGAGAAAGAGTCCCCTTATAAGAGCAGTTCCCTGACACTATTTTTTTGACGAGTTGGGGGAACTAAAATTGTTCAAATACCTTGCATACCACCTGATTTGATAGAACACCTTCAGCTTGGCCAGCCAGTTTCATGTATCTGTGTTTTCCTCATGTTCTTCTGTGTTAATGATAACCTTAACTTGAGGTAGTTTCTGGTCAGTGTTTATTAATGAATAGTTGATTTAAATAGGTGCCAAGTTTTATCATGCAATGTGCTTACTGTCAGTGAACTGGCTCCTGGTTTTTTCAAAGTTAATTCTGTTGTCCGGCAAAATTGCTTTGGAGGTAAATGCTCGTTTGTATAGGCTTCTATTGAACAAATAAATGAAGTTGTAATTACAAAATGACTTTGTGTACCTCTAGTTGCCAGTCAGTGCTGCAGGCTTTCTCTTTTAATTTTTGAAATTCACATTAAACTTAAATGACAGCATCCCTTTAGGAACTTCCAAGGAAAGGAAAACTATGCTGTGGAAGTCATACTTTTTGTCTGAATAACTGTTCATAATTCTGTCTGTAGTCTGTGTATTATTCTAGATTAGTTCCATGAATCTGAGGATATTTTTCACATCAATTACTAACTTGAAGTCAGAGTCATCAGGACTCCTACCCCTCAAATACTTGCTTTAGAGGAAATCCTTAGAGCTCAGATTGAATTATGTTAATTGAGAGAGAATACAGATTCTGAAAGAGAATTTTTATTGTTTCTGCTGTCCTAAAATATATTTCAAACTTAAATTCCAGTGGTTTTAATTTCTGTAATTTATTGGCAGCTAACAGAACAAGAAATTTGAGACAGTGCTCTTGCATCTCGTCTATCTCAGTATAATGTTAAAAATCAGTAATGTATATTGTAGGAAAATATATGTTTAACAGAAAAAATTACCGGGTATATTTAATATGATAATACTGAATTTATAAAATCTGACCTAAAATAAAAACATTTATTTTTCTATAATGCAGAGATATATATTCCTGTAACTCTTAATCAGCATCTGCAAAGCTTTCTATCACTCGTGTGTTTTACTAGAGTAAACTTACAGGGAGCATCTGTCATCTGAAAAAATCCCCCGACCTCTTAAAGACACAAAAGGTGTCATCCTCTTAAAAGTCTCGACAAATTTCATGACCTTGAATGATGGGTTGCACATTGCAGAATCTTTTATGTATTTTACTCTCAAAGATATGTGTAAGTAATCATTCAGACTTCTACAAAGGCTTTTTCTGTAATTTTTGGTTAGTTCACACCTGTGTTATACTGTTATGCAAGTATCATGTTTTATATTGCAGAAGAAAACAAATAACTTTCCGGAGACCAAATTGACACTCCACACCACTACACCTTTGCGCCTTTGGCCCTGCATCTTACAGTCACTTATTTTCCAAACGTAAGAGGCCCTGTAATTCTATTAATGTCATCAAGAAGCATAATTATATACATATATATATATTAAAAAAATATTGTTTTCTACTTCTGTTACATTTCTAGAAAAGTAAACAAGGCAAGAAAGTAGAACACTGGATATGATACAAATAGGGAATTCCTTTTTCTTTTTTTAAAGAAACTAGGTCACCTCATATGGAGAGCAGTTCTTGCTGTGAAAAAAAAATCTTTGTTGTTTTGCCGTTCACTGTTTTATATTATTCTTGATGGTTTGGGGTTTTTTGTTGTTGTTTGCTTTGATTTTTTACAGTTGACTCTGTGCAGCACTGTGTGGAAACATGCACCAGTATATGTATTTTTATGCTGGATTTGCCTAATGAGAAAAAATTGTTTTATTTGGTGTAATTAAATTTCCCTTACTGAGGTGTGCTGGAGGAAGGCGATGTCAGCAATGGAGGAAATGTTGGATGCAGCAGGGAAGGTTACAGCAGGTCTCTTTAATCTCTGTACTTCTCTCACTGGCAGGTTGGTTGGGACCAATGCCAGTTTAAAATTGGATCTGTGTTTTCACATGATAATGCACACAATCTAATAAGCCTTGTGGAATGACAACCTTTAGGGAATAGATGCATCAGCCTACTCTGAATGATCTGGTTGAGTCGGTTCAGGTCCCATGTGGCTGGAGCTAATCAAATCTGATGACTCTGTGTAGGATTGCTTGCTTGTTCTTGATACAATGCTGCGGCATACATGAGATGCTTGCAAGATTTATAAATAGTAGCTTCATGCTGTGTGGTGGTGCTGTTTGTGAAGCCCTGCTGGCTTGAGAAGTAAACTGTCTGCGTTCTGCAAAGCTGCCCTCAGCTAATGAAATCACTAAATCGAAGGCACCTCTGTCATCTCAAGTGGAAAACGTGCTACCTACAATATTTGATCCCAGCTGATTGAGATCTGATGTCAATAATAAGTTGAGATTTTTTAGAACAGCTTTCTTAATGGTACTGCCTTCAGATGTTTTTCTTCAAACTAGGCACCAGGCAGTGACAAAAATGTCTGAGAAGATAAGGTTTGCTTTGCCTTTGGTAAAGACATGTATTTGTTTACCCAAGAATAAGGAAATGTAGAAGCTGTAAAATAAAGAAGAAATTTGTAGTCTGGCATTAGCTCTTGAATAACTGGGTTTTCTTACATTTCCAAAATGCCTTTTTTAGAAGAACAGGAAAAAAAAAAAGCATGAGGTGTCTGTACTTATTATTAATCGGTTGTGCTACACACAAAATGACTGTTTTGCTGGTTCTTAAAAGGTGACACTGCTGTTTTGTTTCGATGTTTTTAACAGAAGTAGAGCACCACCAGAATATGACAAGGAAGTTAGAGGATGAGTTTCTGTGAAATTGAATCTTTTTGTGACTGGTGAAGCCCTTTAAGCATGCACAGGAAGTTCCAGGGCATCCCAACAGAGTAATCTTGTTATACTTCAGTATTTTTTTCTTACTGAGATAATTCTTGGCATTAGAAGCATAACCCTTTTCCAAAACATTTTCTACTCTTAGTGGCTTGCTCATTTTTATTTCCTGCCACTTAAGGGCTCTATTTCCCAGGGAGGGGATCTTTGTAACAGATTGTTGTAGGGAAAAAAACATATTTTTTTTTTTATCATGGCCAGTAGACTTTTCAAAGGTGGACCAACTCTTTGAAGTAACAGGACAGATGTGAGGGCTGAAGGATAGCTGAAGAGGTCTCGCTGCTTAAGGCAGATTTCCTTCAGATACATGGTAAAGTCAGCAGGATCATTATGGATGACTGATATTTGCTAATGTGTGAGGACCAAGAATAATAGTTGCAGTGAACCTCAGCTGTGTCTGTGTCAACTGGCATAGTCTGTCATTGTAGGTGTTTCTTTGCAGTGGGAATTTCTTAAAGATGAATTTGTGTGTGTGTGTGTACATACACATGGGGGGTGTGTGTGAATGTATGCATATATAGAGAGAGAGATTGCCATCTGACAATTTTTAAAACCTGTTTTAAAATCCTCTTTTGAGCTTCCTCATTTAGTCAAGGGGTATTTTTTTCTGCAGTGCTGGATAAAGATGGTGTAAAAGTCATAGCATAATAGAAAGATTCTAAATTTGTAGTGTCGTTGTATGGCATCGTGTCTTCATCTTGGAATAGAATGGCCCCACACTGAATGAGACCTTGTTAGTTCACCCTCATCTAAGAGGACTGCATTTCTGCACTACCAAAAGTACAGCCATGCCTTAGCCATTTCAAAGAAGAGCTGTATTATAAACTGGCTCTCATAATGCATAGATAGAGATGTGGAGATGGTCTATCGAGTGTATGGGTTGTGTATAAAATGAAAAAAAATTGAATGCTGTCTTCTTAAGTGCTTTAAGAAGGGCTTAATTTAATCTTCTCCACTAAAGAAAGAGGAATAATGGGGAATTCAGATATAATGCCAAAGGAAGCTGAAAGTAGAGGCAGAAGGCCAAATGGGAAAAAAAAAATCCTCATGTGAGTAATTCCTGTGTTTTAACTCAATGCATGATTTACTGCCATTATAGTTTTTGGTATAGGTGTACAACATCAGCTGTTATATTCTGCCATAGGGTGGTATGAATTATATGTTAATTCAGTACACAAATACCAATAGCAGTTTGCGCAATCTTTTTGGTATATAGGATTGTGCTAATAATATACCAAATTCTACTGCATGCATGATAGTGTATGGAGGGGAAATGTTTTGGTTCAATTTGAGTGCGCCTTCATGTTTGCAAGTAAAATTGTACTTCAGTTAAAATGATATTCTGAAATGAGAGTTCTACATGAAACGTATGTGGTACAATGGATCTCACTGAGAAAGCTGGGGGGAGAATTAGAGAACAGGACCATAAACGGCATAAAATGGTATAAAATAAACCCATTGCATCTTTATCCTAGGTGTTTAAGTACAATGATGTGTGTGAAACTTTTACATATCACAATCCAAGGAAAAGATCAGAGTAGTCTAGAGCAGACTCTGTCAGAGTTCTCTTGTGACTGTTATAAGTGGAATGCTGTTATTGTAGATTTTGGATGTGCTCAGACCTCGGAGTATCATATTGAGAAAGGTATGTTAATGTTTTTTACTTGTGGCAGGAGCAGCTATTTGAGGATACGGGAGAGCTCAGTTTCTGCTCTGCTCCTCCCCACCCCCCCATCCTGTGACGTTTTACTGTGTTAAATATATAACACCTGGGGGGCTAGAGGCTATGTAACTCCTAAAGTTTAATACTGTGATTGAAGTACTACTAGCATACTGCTTGTGAACTTGATAGGTCTGGTTCTTAGGGTTTGTATGTATATTCTTTTGACTCTCAAATTGCCTCTATGTTTTGAGTTAAAATGTGGGAAAACCGTTTCCAAGGATTTGCTTATTTTGTTGAAATCTGAATGTAAACATTTTGATCCAGTGGTAGGTGTTTTTTCTTTGAAGTTAAACCTACTGAAATCTTGTTTTACTTGGTGTAAGGGTATGAAATTAGCAGGCAGAAAGAAACATTGCAATCAAATGGCAGCTCCAGTTACAGTAGTTTTCAGAATAGTACTTTTTCGTATGATACCATATAGCAAGCCTATACATTGAAAATATAAGGTATTCTATATTGGTTCGAAGTAGTTTTGTCTCAGGTTTAGTATTTTTAGTGAAATGAAAGATTATTCACAAGGTGATGAATAACTGTGATTAGAGGCTGATTGTTATGTGTCATATTGCCAAGCTCCTTGTGGTAAAAATTGAGTGTAGATAGTTCCTCTGAACAGATTATCAACCTATGGACAAATGAGGTTATATTATTGCATGTTGAGGAGAGGAGAAGAGGAACAGGATCTGGACCAGCAGTAACAGAAGTACACCAAGTCCTATCCCATCTCCCAGCCAGGGGTACTTCTATTGCAAAAAAAACACTGTCTGAAGGTTTTGTTGCTGTTCCCATGCATTTTAAACTTGAATCAACCTGAATTTACGTTCTTGCCTTGGAGAAGTGATATCTTTGGCTGCTGTTATGATCAAGGGTGTTTAGCCACAGTGTTAAAAAGCAAGCAAAAAAAGTCTGTTCACCCATCATCCTCACACAGCCATATACCGTAAAACTCTGCTTGTATCCTGGTTTGACTGGCTTCACATCTTCATGCTACACAGTGTATTTTCTTACTTTCAGTCCATTCAGATGAGTTGCTGCAGTAAGATCTGTAGAGTAAGAGCATGACAGAATTCGGGCTTTTTTTCATAGAACTATAGAACAACCAGGTTGGAAGAGACTCACTGGATCATCAAGTCCAACCGTTCCTGTCAAGCACTAAACCACACCCCTCAGCACCTTGTCCACCCATGCCTTAAACACTTCCAGGGAAGGTGAAGGTACTGGTGTTTCTTTGGTTACTTTTCATTAACTTTTCTTTTATATATATGACAATTTAAAACAAACCTATGAACTTCTGCAGCTGGAGCATGACAAATGTTTGGAGTATTCTAGTTATTTCTTAAGCAGATTAAAATGTCCAGTCTTCCCTGTCTGTGGAAATTAACACTACATCGATAACTGTAGCATATGCAAGGCTACAAGTATTAGGTTGTTCATGCTGCACTAAATTAAAAAAAAATTGTAATAAATTGCTGTTCTGTTTGTAACCTGCTTGTCTGACGTAGAACTTGGTATTTTTTGTCTCATTGTTTTCTCAGTTTTTTTATCTTCATCACCCTTGCTATATGAATCTGCTCTGTCTCAATAGACAATTTGTTGATATGAGAGCTTTTATAGATGTTACGCTGGAGTCTTACTACTGTTTACAAATGGTGCAGATCATTCATAAATTCACCTTTCCCCCTTTTTCTAGGAGTGTTTTATTTCATATAGTTACAATTGGTATCACTTTGCTGTAATCAGTGCAGCATGTGGATGTTCAGCAAGACATTTTCATGATATCTTACTGTACAACTCGCAAAGTAAAGAAATACGATTTAAGATGAAAATTTGATAACATAAATTTCATCACCAATATTACCTGATTGACTGTACAGATCTATACTTTAGTATTATCTGCACCCTGTCCCAGTTATAACAGGCCTCGAGTTCATCACCTTTTTGTAATTTTCAAAAAAAAATTTCATCTAAACTTGTGTAGTAATTAGCTGTTCCTCATTATAGAGGAAGCCTTGAGTGTCAAGACAATTTGCAATTAGAACTTTTTCTAGACTTCCCTGTCACAGTTCAAAATAGCCCTTTCCATGTGCAAGTGGTTATAGGCCTTTGTATTCTTTTAATCATCCGTGTCATCGCTCAAGCCCTCTTATCTCTTGCCTTCTTTATTAAAATTTATTGTAGCTACAGCTAAAACTCTTCATCCTGAAAAAGCTCATGCTGCTTTTGAACATGGCAGTTACTTTTCTAGGCAGCACAAACAACTTGGGAGTTCATTTCTCTTCTGTCAAGCTTTGTGTATCAGCTCCACAAGGCATACAGTTTCAAGATTTTCTCACAATATTTTAAGTCTTCCAAAGTGATTACTTGGAAAATTACTTTCATGTCTCTGGCCATGACCATGCATGATATATTACGTTACATGAAAACATAATTATAACTGTAGTGCTGGGCTTGTGAAGGCAGGTAAGGTACAGGAGAATACTTTTTAGTGAACAGAAAGGAGACACGACTGCGAAAAAGTGGTGCTGTGTAATTCATTGAACAAGCAATCATGGAAATACCCAAGGTCTTTAATAACATGGTGTGTGTTACAATTCTATTACATTGTTTCTTGTTTGAGCAACAGGATTTAGTATAACCAAGGGGAGTCTGGAAAGAGCCTCTCAGTTTCTCTTGCCTTCAGCCACAGAAGAGCATAACATGAAGTTAATCACTTACTTGGATCTTGGTTCAGTTTGTGGGGGGTTTTTTTCTGGAAAACAATTCATGCCGAAGTTAAAGATCCATCTGTATTCAGTTAGGCACGTGCAGAGCTTTTAAAAATATTCCACTCACACAAAGCATTTCAGGAATCTTTCCTGAAGTTGCAAAGGAGCTTTTCTGAGATATTTTAAGCCTTTTATTTTGCCAGATATATTGCTCACTGAGTGCAGGTTTGAGTGGGATCTTCCCGATGCTCTGTGTTGAGCAACATTTTCTTCCATGTACATATCATAGAATCATAGAATAGTTTGGGTTGGAAGGGACCTTAAAGATCATAGAATCACCAAGTTGGAAAAGACCCACTGGATCATCAAGTCCAACCATCCCCATCAGCCACTAAACCATGCCCCTCAGCACCTCATCCACCCATCTTTTAAACACTTCCAGGGAAAGTAACTCAACCACCTCCCTGGGCAGCCTGTTGCAGTGCCTCACCACTCTCATAGAGAAGAAATTATTCCTTATGTCTAGTCTAAATCTGCGCCTCTCCAGTTTATATCCATTGTCCCTAGTCCTATAACTACAAGCCTTTGTAAACAGTCCCTCCTCAGAATTTTCGTAGGCCTCCTTCAGGAATTGGAAGGTTCCTATAAGATCTCCTTGGAGCCTTCTCTTCTCCAGGCTGAACAACCCCATTCTCTGTCTGTTCTTGTATGGGAGGTGCTCCAGCCCTCTGATCAACTTTGTAGCCTCCTCTGGACCAGTTCCAACAGTTCCATATCCTTCTTATGTGGAACTGTATGACTGTTCCCTTAAATACCATTTCCGAGCCAGGATCTGAATAGAAGAGTAACAGTGCTTTTCTGCCTATGTTTAGAGTTTGCATGTCAGCAGGGCTTTTGTGCAAATGAATTGAATATTCTGTGGTTCTCCTGGTTGAAAACTATCTCATATGAGTGACTAATACTTGTAGTTACAGGTGGTATTGGGATTAGATTCATGAATGCATGAAGTTGAAAGTTGGAGACTTAGCATCTAGGAAATAGTAGTAAATTCACAATTATAAAAATTCCAGTTCTGTTGAATCTATGTGGCATGTTCTGATTTTTAGTACACAGAAAAGCATTAATGTTTAAACTTTTGCACCTAACTTCTGAGAAAGATTAAACAATAATTTTGCTCTCAAACTGTTCGTCAAAAATTTTACCCATTGTTAAGTAATATGTGTGAGGCTGGCTCACATAATTAACCCAATGGGAAGGAATTCTGAGCAAAAATAGTGTTTTGGTGATGTCTGCTTTTGTCTTTTCATGTATTTCAGGAGAATGAATCATTTAAATGAGCATAGATAGGTATGTTATAGGCAGGCCTTTCTTTTTAAATCAGAAAAGCAAAGCCTCTAGATTTCTCTTCTGAGGACTGAGGGTTTTTTTTTTTTATGAAAACAGTTTACCCTCAAGAATATGGAGGTGCTTACATGTTTAAAATAGCTAATCACAAACGTTTCTCTTCAACTGAAAACAGGAATTCCAATGGCAAACAGTTGGAAATTATGACTGACATAAATTCAAGATGAATATAATAATTTTACTGATATTTTGTACAAGGGTAAAGATGGGAAGAGCTCTACCACACTTCACTGAAGGCCATTTAAAACGTTTTGAAAACTTACCTTTCTAAGTAATGCCTAAGTTTTAAGGTATCTCGGTAATCTTTACTTTCATTAATTCTTTCCAAAAGCATCTCCAGTAAATTTTGTTATTATTTTAACATATTGACATGCGTTTGTTCCCAGTTGATTGCTGGTCACTATTGTATACATTTAGATTCAGTTGTGGTTTGTGTTGCTTAGAACCATTTCCTTTGCAGAACCAGAATATTACCTAAACGTTCTAGAAGCGGTCCAGTTAGTACAGTCACTTCTATCATGTATAAACTGAACTTATAACTTGATTATAATAAACAAGAAATGGCAGTGAACAGTGCTCATGTCTTTCAATGACACGGATCTCCAGGCCTAACCTGCTACTGGAAAAAAATTGGTCCTGTTGTGTTTTACAGTGTTAGTGTTTCAGAATTTGATTAGTCTTTGAGTTTTAATTCTGTAGTGGATTAACAGAGGACCAAATTTGTAAACAGAAGTTTAATTTGTATGTGGTATAACAGCAAGTATATGTCTATTAGTCTCTTGCTAACACCAACATAGTTTTATTGCAGGACTGAGGGTTTGTCTCTCCATTCTTCCTCGCTCCCATCATTGTAATGCAGTACTCACTCAGAAGAGACTGTACATCTGATTGCTTTACACTTGTGATATTTGTTATATGTAGTAACTTTAACAGTATTTCAAAAACTATAATGAATTTTGTGTTATCTTTGTAAGAAGATGGGCATCAAGACGTTTCTTGCAACTGAATTTGAGGATTGGCAATCTTCTATTGGTACTTTTCTTCCGACCATGCTTGATAAGACATGAACTTCAATATAAACAGTTTTGTATTTTGAAATAAATTTAATGATTTGTATAATTTTTACTAACTCCTCCTGTTTTGTCAAATCAGGCTTTCAGTTGAAGTAGGAAGTAGTCTAGTAATGACATTACTTTCCTTAGGCAGTCAGTATCTGGAGCCCTTGGTAAGTAATGGTAGATTTCCCCACTTTTAAAATTAATTTGATAAAAATATCTTGAATTCTGCTTAAACTCCCTCTCTCTAGACTATAGTCTTCTAGGCTATAAGGAAGCTGAAACAATGTAAGCAGTAGAAATGACCTTTTCGTTAATACTACAAGCACTAGAAGTTAAAATTATTGTGATATCGACTGTATTTGTACAATAGTTAAGATCCTCTTATCAAATTGTATTTTTTTTTTTCACAGCACAGTTTAAAATTAGAAAAGCAGTTAAAAGCTTGCCATTCATTATTTAAATATCTCTCCTGGGGGACTGCGTATGCAGATTTGTGTGCACAGAAATATTCAAGTAGGTTATATCATTTTCATTCGTAAATAAAATTATGACATTAGTGAAAATATTAAATTTTTCTTAGTATAAACAGAAGTCAGATAACTGTTCGGAGGACTGCAGAGGCAGAGAACCTCAGTTACATTGTTTTGCTTTGTTCTTTGGATTTTTTTTTTCCAATACTTTTAAGGGCTTTAAATTTTTCAAACAAAGCCCTAATGTTTTTAAAATGTAAGCTATTTATATGAAATAATTAGATGTTTCTATCAAGCTTCAGGTATGGCATCTGAATCAGATGTTAAGTACCTGTTGTTGAAAACATCTCATTGTTTTGGCTCTTCGTCATACATTGAAGTATAAAAGATTTAGTTTGTAGAGAAATAATATAAGTAGGTAGTTGTTTTAGATTTCTATATAGTTCTTTAAACTGGCTTTTCTAGAAATTTCAAAGGTTAAATATTTTAAATCACTCAGGGAATGATTGTAATTTAAATGAGTTCTTACAGTCTTTTCTGTCCTAACTTGAAGACTAGTCTTAAAGATAATTTTGCAAGCTTATTAACCACGTGTATTTTTCTTTCTTCTTTGAAATCAGAGTGTTGCAGTTTTACTTCGTTCATTTTTGTGAATAGAACAATCTTTTGTTGAATTGTCTTCTATCAGGGATGGTGAAACCTCCTTTATGTTGTACATGTAGACAGTTGTTATGTTTCTTGTAGAATCAAATGCTGCTTTTCACTTGAACTGTTTTTGTGCAGGTGCATGCAAGTTGCCTAGTAATTTTTAGATTTTGGAGTAAAGTTCTTTATAATTCAAGTGCTATAAAGGAACAGGGTAGAAATTAAAATTTGCAAAATTAAAAAAAGCCACATGCTGACAGCAAATGATCAGTTCAATTTATTGTTGCTGACCTTTTTTTTTTTTTTATAAAGTCATAATATTTAACATTGTATGGAAAATAGTTGGGATAGTGAATGTGCAGTTTCTTCCATTGTTGGTACTTGTGAAGCCACAATAAGATACTTCCAATATCTTTTCTGTGCTTCAATAAAGGAAACTAACTTGGCTATATGTTATATGTGCCTCCAAGAAAAAATTCTACAAATGTAACATGGTTTATTTCATAAAACATGAAAGATGGTTCATTTCCTCAAACATGGCATGAATCCTGTTAAGGCAGTTTCTAATTCCACTTGAGCAATGAGTGAAGCTAACTTAATTGTGGATAATAATGCTCATTTAAACTTAGGAAAAGTACTACTAGATATCTAAAATATGGAAAAATACTGATTGGGTCCTGGTGTCAGATGAGTATTGGTAGTTGGTGATTCTTACAAATTAACACAAGGAATGACAGATTTAGGTTTGGGGTTTTCTTTTAATTGAAAGGTCAACAAACACTGCAGAGTTTTAAAAGCTTTCAAAGAAACCAAAAGGACACCCACTTATGTAACTAAATACATACTAAATACAACTGCAGATTGACCATACATAACTCTTCGGGGTCGGGTAATTTTTTATGACTGTAGATGGAATACCTCAGATTTAGTACTGCAAGGAATAGCTTGTTTGTTTTGTTTTAAAAAAACCCAAACTTGTAGAACTTTTTATATAAAAAGGAATTGAGGATGGAACATGTTGAAGGACAGAAAAGTGTCACCGGAATCTGTCCAAAAGAACTGGCATCTTTGTAAGTTGCACCTTGATTGTATGATGTAGAAGCAGAGAAGGGAGCAAGCTGTATGTTTTCTACATATAAATTTAAGGGGCTTCAAGGAATAGAACCCAAGCTTCTTGATATTGTAAATGTAGTTTACTTTCACAGAACTTCTCAGAGCACGTAGCAGTGTCTGCGTTTTGAAGACAAGCATGGAAATTGTATGAAGGAATAAGGGAAGAAAACTACATGTTGAAAGCTGAGTTACCAGGGTGTACAATAATAATGCAAGTTGGTCATCCTTTAGGGTGTGGGTTTTTTTCTTGTTTGACTGTAAGTAGAAATCAAGGTTTCTTTTCGCATGTACTGACTAACCTATTCTCTATTCTTGCACTGGTTTGTGAACCAAATTTTCAGGTATTTAGTGTAGGACTGTAGTAAACAAGCAGAAGATATAGACTAAAACAAAACAGGTTTTGAGCAGACATTTTATAAATGTTTAATAAGAGAGAAAATGTTAGTACCAAGTACAGTGAAATCAGCTGAAAAGTATATGCAGTGGTGTATATGTAAATATTGCAGTGAAATTGAGGGAAGTAAGAAGCTTTCAGTGTTCATTTTCCTGATTTCACCCTGTGTCAGGTTGTTGCTTCTGATTGGTTAAACACTCAAACGTTTAATGTAAATCCTGACTATATATAACCTTCTATGGTAAATCAGCACAGCTAAACCAAGAAATAGGTTTTTGATTAAAATATAGTGTTTCGTGGTAGTCTTGAAGATTTGTATTTTTCAAATTACATGGGTTTGTTACTAAATTAGTTTCAACTTATGAATATTCATAATATACTCCTTAACAATCTCAAGCGGCTTATGCATAAGAATTAGGTATGTCATCGTCAAGCAAAACTGTTAACTGCTCAGAAACTTTGAGGAAATGCAATGTTCTTTAAATAGCTAAGCAGTCATTTCTGCTGTGGCTGATGCTTAGGGTACAGCTCTACAAACAACTGCTCCCCTAACTGGGGCTCAAAAATGCAACGTGCTAGTTACTCTTAACTTTTGTGTTAAACTTCATGTTAGAAGATGTGAAATATCTTACCATGTACTCACCAAGAAACAAGATACTGTCGTTACAAGAAGTTAGAGTGCAAATGAGCAGTTTGCCTCCATGTAGCTAACTGGCCATGAATTCCCGGCAGCTCTTGTGGAGTTGAGTGAGCAGGCTATGAAACTTACTCTCTCAATTGAAATTTTCTTCTGAGAGAAATCCTAGTGTAGTTCTCTGTGGTTATACCTGCCCTGTAACAGAACTTTTATCATAAATCAATGCATTGTAGTAGGAAGAACATCTATCTCTATCTGAATGCTTTGGAAAAGCATTAATTTTGTGTCTAAACTTGATATCTTTTGCTTTCAGGACAATGTGAAATGTTAGCAGAATTATTCTACTGATGACTTCCTTATTGAAAGCAGTTTTTTCCTCCACTTGGAGTACCTTGTCAACCATCGCTGTGCTACACTTTTTTTTCCCTCATCTTAGTAGTATACTTTTCTACTTAGGAACATTTAAGAAATGTGTGGTTGAAGTATTGATCAGAGATTGTTTTGCTACATTGTCTGCAGTTTTTACGTAATAGGAGGTGGCAATCAGGTCACTGACAATCATAGAGAGAGAGATGTAAATCAGTTACAAAGGGTAGATGTTATGTCTTCAGTAGCTTCTGTGCCACAATTCCAGGATATTGGAGATTGTGAGCTGAGGTTCATCCATGAAATTATCACAGGCTTCTACAGCAGTCACTTGCAGAACTAGAAGCTATGGCCTTCAGAGTTGATTTGCAGAAGTTGTTCCTACAAGTAGAAAGGTCATAGACATGGAGGTGATAGGCATCTTTCATATATACTCATTTAAATGAATTTATTTCCTACTGTTAATCAGATGGTTTAGTGTAATTCTTTTTAGTGTGTTTTTTTTGTTGTTTTGCGTTTTGGGTTTTGGTTGGGGTTTGGTTTTTTTTTGCGGTGTTATCAAAGCCCTGCCTTTCTGTGTGATATTTCTTGGTATTTCTTCAAAATATGTAATTAGCACACCACAGGGACAGTCTTCTGATGCAGGCAATGACAGTTTTCTATAGAAACAGATGCAAAATGTTTTATTTCCACTTTCTTGGTTAAAATAGAGGTGATGTTTTAAATAACTGCTGGTCTTGGTCACAAGGCTTCTTTTAAAGGTATGCACTTTGTCCTGCTGATCTTCCTTTAGGGTGTGGTATTTTGATTTTTATTGTTTTCTGAGTAATTAATGTGTAAGGACATTGGCAACAATACCTTTTCATTGATGCTAAAAAAAGGTAAGAAGTTACTGACTCAGGTGACCTACATAGATGTTGGTATTCTATTAATCAGAAAAGAATACAGCAGAATTCAGGATGGATCTATTTCTTGCAGTTGGGGTTAAATCCTTATGCACTGAAGATTAATACGAGGTTGTTGACTGTAAAAGTTACAAAAGCTGTGTGCTGTACCAAATGTCAGCACCAGCCTGTTATAATTGATATGGGGTAACTGACTAAAGCTCAGGGAAGAGATATTTTGAGTAAATTTGTGTTTTCTAAGGCCTTGTCAAATAATCCTTTCTATGTGTGCTTCACAGCTCTTGAGATATAAGCAGAGTTGTAACTTTCAAGGTAGAAACTTGAAAGCTGTTTCTGTAAGTGTTATTTAAAACATGGAACTGGAGGCTGCTGTGTTTATTCCCCTGCTTAATTTTTTTTATTATTTAGAATTAAAAAACATACTGTTTCTTATGCATAGGCATACAAATATGATGATGCCATACTGGGGGCCTTTCCAATGGGTTTTTCACAGAGAGGGATCCATGGCCTTTCCAAGTGTCTCACAGTTGTAGAATACTCTTCATGTACCGTCTAAAAATTCATGGTTTCCTGTTTCATCAGCCTTGCAAAGTTAAGGGGCTGGATTACATAGTATTTTTTACAGTATTAATAATACTGTTAATGGCACATGTTTTCTTCCATGAGGTTTCACAGCAGTAACAAAGAATAGAATTTGGTTTTGCAGGTGCTTAGTATTGCTGTGGGACCAGACCTATGTGGCCTCACTGTTCCCTTACCTGATGTGTTACTCTACAGAGTCAACAAGTTTTAGTAGTAGTGCAGGTCTTTTGTTACATTAATGTAATTGGATAAAGCATAAGCAGAACTAATTTTTCTAAGAGTGCTATTTCTGGGCACTAAAACTTCAAGGTAGGAATGCATTGCAATTTCTTGGTCCTAGTTTTCCAGCCGGAGTGTAAGCACATTGTGTTTTGAAATTTCTATAGCCAATTGCTTACATTTAGGTTGCTAACTCTTAGTGAAACTTACCATGGTTGAAATGAAGCAGTAGTATAAATGCAAAAGGTTGCTTTGAATATAGAAAAAAAAGTTTGATTGGTATTTGATGGTTAAAATGTAAACATGTGTGAGCTTCTGAGGTGGTCTGACCTTCCCAAGTCTACAACATAATCTGTAAAGAATTTTCAGTATTTTTCTTTCTTCTTTTTAATAGAAATGTTGCCCTCATTTTTGTGATATCCTCTGTAGCTCCCTGTTAATTTAAAAAAATCCCACACATGCTTGATCAGAAGGTCAGCTGTTAATGTTATCTCTTCTGTCTTTTAAAAGGAAGGTGCTTCTGCTCGGAAAACACAAACTCCAGTGGCACAGCCTGTACCACGACCAGGTAACGTAACCTACTGTCATTGGTGTTGCAGTTCCAAATTAGTACGAGTTTCAAAGAAGTACCCTATAAAACTTATCTTAGCTGAAGAATGAAATGGGGATGGTTTATTTGTGGCCTTTAACTGCATATCTGTGGGCAATAATGCTTAACTTTTTGGTTAATGTTATACCATGGGGCTTGGATTCATTCTGTACAGTGTGTCGTCCTATTCACCCATTGGAAGGATGCACTAGTGATCTTGAAAAATGACAAACTTCTTGATTGTTGGCTTGGTAGTTCAGCTCAAATATGTAACAAGAACTGGTTAGTACTCCAAGAAGAAACAACCTAAATAGAAAAGCTAATACTAAAAGAGATATATTGTTGCTTGTTATTAATGAATCAAAAATGTCTTTCTCTGAATGTGTTATCAGTTACTTCTACACATTTCTTAGCATGTTAGATATTTCTAATGGGGCCAGAATCCTCAACTGGTTTTTTTTTAATTCCCATTTATTAGCCTTCAGTTTCCAAGTCCATTTTGTATGTCAGATTGAATCCCAAATTGAGATTTAAAGATTAAATGCTCTGGATACTTTGTTTTGTTTTAATAACAACCCCTTAGAATTTTTAGGAGAGCATAAGAGTGCAGACAGCATATGAGAGGATCAGTGTTTCCAGACAGCTGTGTGCATATCTGCACCTAGTTTATAAGTTACGAGAATTTCTGGTCTTGTGGAAGGTCTCAGACAAAAGGTGTTGCTTCAGAACAAGGTCATGTTTATGGTTGTTATGAAGGTGTTGGAAAGGGGACATTTTTTGTGTGGGTGTGGGGGAAGCTAGCTTTCTAAAGTACTGCCAGAGAACTGTGTGTGCTTTAAACTACTAAATGCTTTCAATTACTGTTTTGCTAATTCCTTGAGATTTATTAGTAGGTTTTAATCTTAAACCTTAGTGTTATAAGAATTGTTCTTCCCCCCAGATCAATTTGAATACTGGATGTTCTCAGCATACCTAAATGCCGCTGTGCACTGATTCTTCTGTCTGTTTGGTTATTTTGGTACTAGAAAGGTCATGCTGCCTGTCATACTTAACTCAGTAGCCCTGTTAAGCATAATAATGCAAATGGAGTTGACAGCACTATGAAAAGGGTAGAAGAATTGAAATGTTACTGAGTTGTCACTAGTCCCTACAGCTGTCTGTGACTTTATGGGCATTAACTGGCAGGGGTGAATATTTTGTGTGTTCCTTAGGTTATGTTGATATTGCCCTTCTCTTGCCTCTATATTGTAAATTGATTAGAGAGGCATAGTCTAAAGGTAGTATATACTGCTTCATAAAAAAAATGCAAACATAATATATATTTTGGGGTCTGGATGCTTTAAAAAATCAGTTGTTCTGTTCTTAGTCCAAATATTTTAAAAAACAATGCAGTTTGCAGGAGGTTGCTGCTTTCCACATAAGAACTGTTAGTTGAATTGTACTGGACAGTTGTACAATAGTGATTTGAAAAAAACATCTGAGATGTGCTTTTAATTTAAGATTACTTTTTTTATACATCATCCTGCAGTACCAACTTTTTTACTGACGTGTCCTGCTACTGCTATCAAATTTCTTACAGATTCTTTTTTTTTTTTCTTGTTTTGTTTTAGGGCAGCTCATATGCTGCTCATATATATCTGGGACTTTTTTATATTAAGGAATTACCCAGATTTTTTTTTTTTTTAAAAGTCTTTATTGAGTGGATCAAGTTCATACAGTTCAGTGTAGTGTTACCAATTATATTTGTGCTTTTGACATTGTCAGGGAAAGATAATTGAAGATATGGTCTCAATATTTCAACAGTGGCAATTGTGTTGTGAATACTTATAACGTTCCAGGAAGTTTCTGAAACAGTTGGTCATAAATAAACATGAGCAAGTTGGGGCTATGAAATCAGAAGTCAATTAATGAAGTTGGTCATGCATAGTAGCAGTCAAGACCTGCGTTTAGTCTGCATCAATCTTTCTACTACCAACTATTTTCTGATTTTGTGAATTAGGATAAACACATACAGTTATAATTATCAAGCCAAACAATACTTTCCTTAAGTTAGGATTCCTGAAAACTGAACTGTAAAAATGTTTATTTTGAGGAAGCCACGTTATTCAGTAATAGCTCCAAAGCGAAGAATTGTATGTGCTTTTCCAACACTGGTTTGAAGGATCTCCCATATAGAGGAGGTCACAATTTGGAAGGCTGAAGTGGAAACAATTTAGCGGAAGGGCTTGTGGGGGAATTCTTTAGTTCCTATGAGGGCAGTGTAGTTTGTTGTTGTGGGTTTTTGTTCGATGGTTTGGAGATTTCTGTTGGGGTTTTTTTTGTTGTTGGTTTAGGGGTATCTTTTAGGGGGTTTGTTTGTTTGTTTTGGGGTTTATTGTTTTTGTTTTGTGGGGATGTGATATTTTGTGGTTGTTGTCTTTTTGGTTTTGTGGGTTTTTTTTTTTTCCCCTTAAATGTTACCATTTCTGTCAAGTTTCACTATTTCTGGCACCTAAAGAGCTCATTTAACTCTTAACTGCAATCAAAAATTAACTTGAATTAAGCCTGAAATTCAGATTATTGAAAGTTCTGTATCTCTCAAGGACGGGTAAATTATACGGATAATCATGTGCACTAATAACTACTAACAAAAAGATGAGGGTCTGTAAAGATTAGATTGTTGTGAAGCAGTCTTCTTGTTGATTCAGCACTATTGAAATGAAGACTGACAAGAAGCTTTCTTCAAGATTACTGGAAATTTTTGTCAATGCTACAGTGCCCCGACCCTTTGTATTTATGTATTAGTCATTCTGCCATATTTTTTGTTTTTTCTCAGTTTCTCAAGCAAGACCACCTCCAAACCAGAAAAAAGGTGAGTCAGTTTTACTTACAAGCCCCTTTTCATTTTTGTGTGAATTATGCTCATTCTGTATTTTGCTGGAACCACAAGTAACCATATAAACAAGCAGTGAAATGCAGTGTGTTCTGTTTTGCCAGATATGGGTCTTAATTTACTTAGTTTGGGGAACCAGCTGAAACTACAGTTCACAATAAAATTAAGGGAAATGTAACTTTATCTCTACAACTTTATTATCTCTACAGGATCTCGAACTCCCATAATCATTATTCCAGCAGCCACAACCTCTTTAATAACAATGCTTAATGCAAAGGACCTTCTACAAGATCTGAAGTAAGTAGCTGACTAGAATATACTATATCAAAAACTGCTTTCAGATACAAAGGTATGACAGTACCAAATTAGTAATCTGGCAACAGGGAGTATACTGTCTTGTGACACGCTGTTTTTATAGACAAGCGTATAAAAGAAAGTAATGCCCCTTGAATAATAGGAAAAAGCAGAAACTTACTTCCAGAGTTGTTGAGCCAAATTAGCAGATAGAGAAGAATGTCTTAAAATGCCATTTCTGATGTCTATAGTGGTTTTCTTTTATGTAACGTATTTCCACACATGCAGCCAATCAACAAAGCCTTACAGTGAAAGAAGGCTTAGAGAAGATGAGCAATGAAAACAAGCTTATGGAGAAAAATAGTTGGGAAATGGCCATAGTTATCATAAAGGAGAAGGGGACTGGAGTGTGGCCTCTGTTTTAGACAAATACCTCTATCAGCTGAGCAGATCAGCTCGCTGTGTAAGTCTTTTAAAAAAAAAAAAAAAACAGTAACAAAGCCACACACATATCTAACAAAAATAAGAATAAAGCATGGTCATTAAGTATCGATCCAAGTTCATTCAGGTAAATACTAATGAGTTGCTAAAAATTATTTATTATGTCAGACGTAATTCTTAGATTTAATTAATTTTGTCTGGGTGCAATCAACTCTACAAATTAATCTCTTTGTGGTAAGGTAAAATTAACTGTTATGGTAAAAAAAAAAACCAAATCAGAAACATTTTTCTGCTTGTCTAACAGATAATCATAGAATCATAGAATCATAGAATAACCAGGTTGGAAGAGACCCACTGGATCATCGAGTCCAACCATTCCTATCAAACACTAAATGGTATTTAATGGTATTTAGAGTTGCCTGTTGTTAATACCAGTTAATTTTTCTAAATCAGGCAGTCACTTTCACAGAGAAATTGCTATTATAGATTGTATGCAATGGTATGTGCAAAAAATGGAGAGGAATTCTTTCTTTGCCCTTCAGCACTTTGTCCTTTATGAGACTATATACTGCTGTTCTTTAAATATAGGCTCTCCTTATTGTGATGCTACACCTGTCACTGGAGTTGCCTTGCAGGAGTGTTTTTTAAACTTATGCTATGAGATACCAGGTGGTTTCTCATCTCCAGCGTTTTCTAGTTCCTAGATTACTGCCACATATCACCAAAATTCAGCAACTGTACTGGACTCTTGGTGCCTCTTCTGAACTCTTTAGTCGAAGAGAAGGCTGGATTTTAACATCATTTTAATGTACAAGGAGTTACTGCACTGGCACAATTGTGTTGACAGATGATGTTCCTTGTTTATGTAGGAGTTTTTAAGGAAAAAATTTGCAACTACCAACCCTGGATTTTATGTCTATGTAACTTGTGACCTTCTGGTACAGGAATACCTGTAGTGGAATAAAGCACCCACATGTCACATCTGAGTAGATCTGTGATAAGTAGCTTGCACTGTTTTCAGTTCCACTGGGGTACAGGTAACTTCTCAAGGCGTGCCCCAAGAGGAGGTTGATTGTTAGAGTACAGAGAATACGATCCAGAAAAAAATGGATTGAAGTTTGAGTTGAGAGGAGGATACTGATGTAGTTAACAAGTTTGAAAGACAAAGGAAGGAAGCAAGGTATGTTAACAAATGAGTGCAATCTCAGAATTCAGAATAGGAAAATATTAGTTTAGCCATGACATTTCCAGCACTCTTATAGAAAATATGCCACCTGGCCTGTATTTTTTTCTTTTTGCATTCAGATGTATTAAGTAGTTTCTTTAGGGATGTCTGCAGGGTTTGTTTTTACTGTTGAGGTATGCAGCATGTAGAGCGTGCCAGTTTTCCAAGGAAAGAATAATTAGCTAATTTCTGTCTCTTAAGTCACCTCCTTCTTTAACTCATTACCCACTTTCAGCTGGATTTGACAGTAGAGTAGAGATTTGGTAGACAGATGTCATTGCCTCAAGTTTTGGAATAACAAAATATTGTACAGATAGAAAAGACACACTCAAACTAATACTCCCTCCGTTACCACTGCTAAGGAAGATACAGGTCAATTTCAATTTCTTGTATTTCTGGAGGTAATTAGCCTATTTTTATTAACCATCAGAGTTGGTCAAAGATATAGTGCAAGGAGAAGGTATTTTTGAAGCTGGAAGAGTAAGAGCCATTGCAGGGGAGAATGCTGAGAAATGTAGAAAGAGACACCGCCTCCAGTTGTTATGGTATGGAATCTGTGGTACACCTGTGACACAGGTTGTTCACAGGGCACCTTTTTCTCCCATGCATGATACCTGAGGCAGCACAGTTCTGTGAAGCATGTGATAATAAATATTTGGGTTTCATAAATAAAACCAACCTCTCTGATCCTCTCCATTTAAATGTTTGTTAAAGCAAAATAAGGAAGTGTGTTTGCTGAAATTATAATTGGAGGTCAAACCACTTAGTCATAGAATTGTTTGGTTGGAAATGACCATTGAGATAATCAAGCCCAGCTGTACCTATCCACTACTAAACAGTATCCCTGAGCACTTAATCTGCACATTTTTTAAATACCTCCAGGGACGATGTATTAACCACCTTCCTGGGCAGCCTCTTCCAGTGTCTGATAACCCTTTTGGTAAATAATATTTTCCTAATGTCTAATGTGAACCTCCCCTGGTGCAGCATGAAGCCATTTCCTCTCATCCTATCGCCTGTCACTTATGGGAAGAGACTAACACCCACCCCACTACTATCTCCTTTCAGGTAGTTGTAGACAGTGGTAAGATCTCCCCTCAACCTCCTTTTCTACCAGGCTAAACAGCCCTTGTTCCTTCAGCTGCCTCTCATGAGGCTTGTGCTCCAGCCCCGTCAGCTTTAGTCATAGCTGGGAATTCTTGTCTTTTAGGATAATTTTGGTCTAGGATGCGGGATTTTTTAAAGTAACTGGACCACAAATCCTTGTCACTGTGGATACGAGCAAAAGTAATTGTGGTATCTTTGGCAGATATTTTGGGGTTTTTGTTGTTAAAAATGAGATGGTCTTCATCCAGGACTGTAATAGTCATTATATTCAATTGTCAAGGACTGAAAGGAATTTATTAATTATACCAGCATTTTTAGTAAGCGTTTTTATAGCTCTGTAGTATGTTGTTGGGTTTTTTAATATCCAAATTTGGGTGACACCTGTATGATTTTAGCATCTTTAATTCTTTGCTAATGTTATGCTCTGATTTGAGACAGAAAATATGGAAAGTAGGAAAGCTGTCATGAGTTTAATGAAACATTTTTAATGATAAACCAGAAGCATGTTTGTGGTTTAAGATTTTTTTTTACAAGATACCCTATTTGTCCGTTGGATGTGTTTGTTGCAACTTAAATTTTGTATGTAACTGCAACATATACAATTCATATGCTTTATAGTATGTAAATGTTCTTGACAACCTAGTTTTGAAAGGTTATTTTCCTAAGGAGGCATGTACAGGGTAAAAATGCAGAGTTTCTGAAATATTAAACGGGTATGATTTCATTTAAAATCATAATGGCAATAATTTATGGTATATTGCAAAGCTTCTTAAAAATATTTCATATAATTTTTTATTCTTTTCATTGTGTGACTACATCACTGGATATCACAATTAATGTGTAAAATCTTGCTTTCCATAGTAAGTATTTGAGAATATCTGAAGTTAGGCTTTTCAGAGGCAATGCTTCTGCTTTAGAAGAAATCAAAAGTGAGATTGAAATTAAGGGAGAGGTTGCATCAAGCAGATGTATATTATTGGATGACGATTATGTATTTTTATTATGAGAATGGTTTTACTCATGTGGTTTCACCATATGTGGCCAGATAACTCACTGAGATTCTTCCAGCTTTGATATGGAGCAAATTCACTGAAAGATTCAGGAATGATATATGACTGAAAAAGTCTGTGAAGCTTTCGATATACCTTAGTACAGTGAAAATATTGACAGGGTTGTAAAAATAAATCTCCAGTACAAAACACTATCAATTGTGTATTATGATGAACTCTGTTCCTGTCCAGCATTAGAGTTGCCTTACTCTCTGTTCATGCATTTTTCATGCCTTTGTTGGGGGTCAGTAAGTGTTGACCTAGTCTCAGTGGAAGTGTTTCCAAGTTAATGCTAGCAGTTGATGTGAGTTTATAGCCTAGGCATGAGCAGCTCTGGCAGTTCAGTGGATACTGTCTTACCGTTTACCTCCCTTAATTTGATCTCATTCGATGGCTTACATGTTACCTTAGGAAAGGGACCTGCTGTCTTGTAAAGTGAGAGTGTGAACCAGAAGACATTTCTAGTGTTTTGGATGATTAAAAAGGTGTTGAGTACAAATATGTAGTTAAGCCAGCACCTATAGTATTGTGGCAAACAGTTACTCAAAGAAGATGGGGGTTTTTTTGCAGTTTTCTTGAACGCTTTGATTTCTTAAGGTTGTTTATTACGCCCAAGTAGTGATGGAGTAAACCATGATTGTATTTGCAATCATACAGTCATTTCTATTGATTCTCAATTCTTGAGTACATGGCTTTTATTATACTTACTGAATCGATGGTTCCCAGAAATGCAAGCATATGCTACATAAACTTTCTGTAAGCTGTCATGTGTTCCTGTACTCTGTGTGTATGTGTATGTAAGCTTTTCCTTCAGTGCTTTCTTTACGGTGGTCGTCTTCTCTATTGTTTCTTGCTCACCAGTGTTTTTTATTCTTCAGAAAGTTCTTAATAAGATGCTTAGATGTTCTGTACTGAAGAAAGATGTTCAACAACATTCAGATTTTTATAGTAAATAAAATGGAAATTTCAGTGAGTGCAGTGATAGGAAGAAGGGTAGTGTTTTTTAGCAAAAGAGGGTAGATTTAGATTAGATATTAGGAAGACATTTTTTACTGTGTGGGTGGTGAAACACTGTAATGAGTTGTGTAGTAAAGTTATGGATGCCCCATCCCTTGGAGGTGTTCAAGGCCAGGTTGGATGGGGCTTTGAGCAACCTGCAGTAGTGGAAGGTATCCCTGCCCATGGCAGTGGCTTTGGAACTGTATATCTTAAAGATCCTTTTCAACCCAAACCATTGTATAACAACCAAATGTTGCCATAATGGCTGTGACACGATTTCTAGCTGATTCTGAAATGGAGAAACAGTCAAACTAATGTTGAAATTAATTCTTCAAAACACAAGTGTTTCAAGCTAGAAGTAGAATTGAGAATATCAGCCAAATTGGAGGGGTCTTAGACATAGTGGTGAAATTCAGACTCTGTAGAATTGCAGTATTGCTTCTTAGTGTCCATGTTTGTGTCATTTGGCAGGGGTTCCCTCTTTTATTTAAAATGTGTTCACTTCCTTACCTTTACAAATTTAATTAAAACAATGACCTTTCAGATTGCTGTTTATGTGAGTATTTGATTATCACTGTAATGTACATGTACCTTTTTATATTTAACTTACATATTCTGTAAGAGCTTGTTCTCATTCAGTGCATGGGACATGTAATAAATAACAAAATTCTTCTCAAGCTTTCCACCATTTTAGGTGATCCTGACATTTCATATAGACCTTGTCACTTGGGTAAAAGTTGTTTGGGGGTAGGGGTGGTGGTGTAATCGTAAAAATTATTTAAAATATAATAATAATTTTAAAAATCCATATTTCCAGTCCAGATTGCTTAGATCAGATGGATGAGGAGGGACTCATGAATGGCTCCCTTAAAAGCTCAAGACCATAAAACAAGTCCTCGTTTTAAGTTATAAAATAGTTTCCTATCGGTTGGTATTGGCAAAGCCAAGCCTTCCACATGCAGAACAGCCAGTTAGATATGCTCATGATTCAAGTTGACCTCACTTTTGAGTTTTTAAATTACCAACCTGACTGGAAATACTTAATCCTGATGTTACATTTGGTTGCTTTTCCCAAAGTAGAACTGTTTTGAACACTTCACAGAATCACCAGATTGGAAAAGACCCATAGGGTCATTCAGTCTAACTGTCCTATCAACCACTAAACCATGTCCCTGAGCACCTTACCAGCCCATCTTATAAATATCTCCAGGGATGTTGACTCAGCCACCTCCCTGGGCAGCCTGTTCCAGTGCCTGATGACCCTTTCTGTGAAAAATTTTTTCTGATGTCTAGTCTGAACCTCCACTGGTGCAGTCTGAAGCCATTCCCTCTTGCCCTGTCCCTTCTCACTTGGGAGAAGAGGCCAGCACACGCTTCTCTACTACTTCCTTTCAGGTGGTTCTAGAGGGCAGTAAGTTCACCCCTCACCACTCTGTGGGCCCAGCCATCCAACCAGTTTTTTATACCCATTTGTTGCACACAATTGTATGTTTTGATTGTAGCAGATGTAGATATTAACTGATTTCTCTTTACTTCAATTATTAGTGAACTGACTACATTAATGTTTTTTCTTTTAATAATATTGTAGCTGGCCAAAGTGTCCTTCCCACCTAGTGTATCCTGTATATCTCTTTTTGTCTGTATGTTCTTTAGAATGGTGTTGGTTTGTGTGTACTGGATAGATAAGCCTTTTTTTAATATATAGCATGTCATTAAACATCTGCAATGTTTTTTTCTGTATTTGCAATACTAGTCAGCTTTAATTCATAATAATTTGCAGGGGTTTTTTTTCCAGTGCAGCTGTATGGATTTTTATGTATGCTTCAGAAATTGATTGTGACTTTCTTTTTTTGGAACACTGTTAAATCATGAAGAGTATAAGGGGGCTTTATCTGTTTATTTACATTACGAAAGTAAAATAGTTTTGCTTGTAGATTTATTGACAATTTCTAGATCCTGCCTTAAGATGTGTGTATTTGGGGTACTCCCCCTCCCCCCCCCAATGCAACTTTCTCATTGGGTGTAAAATGTCAGCAAAAACTAGTACTTTCAGATTGACTGAAGAGTGAACTTTTCCTCATGTTTAGTTTTTCATTCCTTTTTTCTGTTTTTCCAGCCAGTGCAATCAGCCTGGTTAAGCATGTTCAAATTGGTTTTTAGTATTCAAGTAGAAATAGGTTGAAGAGAATAAATAGAAATGGTGCAAACAACTTACCTGAAAAACATAGTAATTTTTTTAAAAGCACCATCTATACTATAATGAACTATATATATACTATAACTTACCAATTAGGTAGAGCGTTGTGTTTCTAAAACCTAACATCAATACTCCTGGTGACTTCTGCAGTTCAGTGCAAAACAGTTTCTTTTTACGAGAATTTTTGGAAATGAAATGTCAGTGACAAACAGGGTTAGTAGTGCAGCTAAGTGGTTCCGAATTGAATATCAGGACAACATGGATCTGAGCTCTGCTCTTTTGCTCTCCTGGTATGGTGTTCTGGTTACATCAGCTTACCTTTCTGTGTCATAGTTTTAGTTCTATAAAATGCACAATTTTGTTATCTTTCCTTTTGACAAAATCCACTGAGATTAATCAGTAGAAAGCCTTGCACTGTCACGTTTCTGATATCAGTTTTAATAACTGTTCTGTGTATTTATTCGCCCTAAAGAAGAGACTCTTGAAGTGGAATTGCATTCTTCTTAAGGTGGGAGGGGGCTGAAAAATAAAATTTCTCTGGTTTATTTGAGATGTCACATCTTGATGTCACATCTTACTTTTGTCATACAGAGATTACATACAGCATGAGGACCACAGTATCCTTATTTTCTGAGTACTTAATCTGCCATAGAAGGTATGCAGGAAAAAAAAAATCCTAAATTGGAGCATCATACATCATAGTACTGATGAATCATTAATAATTTAAAATCACCATCATCCATAAAGATAAAACCTCACTCAGAAATCTGTTTGACTAAAAATTAGTTTTCTTGAGAAAACATAATTCTTATGGCTCCAAGTACAAGAGCTGTAAAACTTGCCCCAAGAAGCAGTTATTTCTTAGTGCCCAAGTTGCCCCATGTTATGCCTGATTATTAGAAAGAATGAGTTGTAACCAGTCAGCAAGGTGTGATCTGGCTTCTCATCTGCAAATGTATTGAGTAATGTCAACAAGAAATGCCACAAATGTATAGGAACAGGTCTGGGTCTTGTTTTGAGGAACTTCTAGTATCATTCTAGTATCGTTCTTTTTATCATAAGGGCTTATGAAATGTTATTCTTCAGGGTTTTTTCAGTTCTGAACGAGTAGCAATGGGATTTAGTATAGTGAAAAGGAGGTTGCTTTGGTGTCTGTTGCAATTAATGCAAAGTTCTGATAAAGTTGCTAATTTTCCTGCTGAATACGTCAAACAAATTGCTTTTGTCTACTGAATGTTTCTTTGTTCCCCAAGGTTTGTACCATCAGATGAAAAGAAGAAACAAGGCTGTCAACGAGAAAATGAAACGCTAATACAGAGACGGAAAGACCAGATGCAGCCTGGGGGAACCACTGTCAGCGTTACTGTACCTTATCGAGTAGTAGACCAGCCTTTGAAGCTTATGCCACAAGATTGGTAAAGTAGATATACCCTTTACAAAATTTCTTAATTAGGAGAATGCAGAATTTGGAGAGGACCAGTAAAATTCTACTAAAATGCATAAAACAATATACGGGTGAAAGAAGGGATTTTAATTTTTACTGTATAGGAATCTGTTCTTCAGGTGAAAATAGTATGGCACTGAACTTCTTTAAAATGTTTGTTAAGGAATGCAACACTCAATAGCAGCGCAACTACTTTCAGGTGTACCTGAAATGTTCCAGGAATTTGGATAGGAATATTCACATCAGCTTTGCAGTTCATGATACTGTAGTATGCAAGTCCTTGAAACATAATCTGAGAGAATAATCCTTCTTTCTCGTCTGGTTCCTGAATGAGATCTGTTAGAAGGATACCTATGCAGGCCTTCAGCACCTGACATTCTGACTTTTTATAATAGTTTAAGAAAGAAAGGTAACACATCAGACAGTGAAGACTGTACTGTGGTTTCAGCAGTGGATCAGATTTGTTGAATATGATTTGATAATAGGAGCCTGCTTCTGAAGGGAGAGCCCCAGTTGGGGAAGGGGAATCATAGGTAGCTTTTACTTCTAAGAAAAATCTAGAAACAGATTATTTTGGAGCCTGTGCTTCAAAGCTGTGAAAACTTATTTCTCTTACAGAAGGAAAATTCTGGAGAAACAGCTTCTTGTTATTTAATGTAATAAAACGTTTTTGTGTTTTTTTGTTTACGTTTTTGGTGGTCTTGTAACTTTCTAAGCAGATTTTAATGGAGAGGAATACTTTGAAAAGGTTTTGTTCCTAAATTAATTGTTCTCTGTATTGAGAACTTGAACTAATCAGAAATATGTGGGTTTAAAATTCTACATATGAAATAGTACTTAAAATGTTTAATAATTAAACCTTTAAGAGCCATCTGAAATGGCTCTTAAAGTGCTTCTGACCAAAGAGATTAAATGGTGTGGACTTTTATGTTGTTTTTATCCAAGGGAGAATCAGATATCATATCTAGAAAATAACATGTTACTACTGTTTTTTTTTATTACTAACCATTATAAAATCTGCAATATCAGTTTAAATTGTAAAGCTAAACTCCACCTTGATTATTCTTTTCCATTTGGGATTTGGTAGACTTCGTGATGATTTTAAATTGGGGATTAGATTGAGGAAGTGATTATTTGTTGGAGTAGGTAGGAACTATATTTGGATGATGTAAATAATTAAGAAAAAGTATAGACCATATGGTGAGAACATTTGTTCTCCAAGATTTTTTCAAAATTTTGTTAATCTAAAAGCTTCAATTTAATCACAGATATATTTTCTTAGGACTGCCAGAAATAACATTATATTAAATGATGCACTTTGCAACTGGATGCAGAAATTTAGCAGCTGTCTCTTCTATTCTAAAAATTTATTAGATGTTAATAGTATTCAGAATAAAGGCTTTTTAAATGATACCTTTCAGTTCATGGTGTTATTTATAGAAGATTATCTGTAGAATGTTGTGGCACTTTTTAAAAGCAAAGTAGTAATGACCAGAATTAAACACTGCTTGATTTCCCATAAATGTAATATGAGAAATTGAGCTGTATTCTGCAAAGGAACAAAGCTAAAAGTCCAGAAAAATCACATTAAATGTTTTTGCTCAAGAGAGAAAAAGCAGTTATGCTGAAGGTATGATTGTTAAATGTGCTATACTGCTGATACTCAAATAAGAAACTGTACTAAGGTATATTGCCTGCTTAAGAACACGTGTAATTTAAATGTTCAAAATCATCGTGTCTGTCTTTCTGTGTCCATAGGGATCGTGTGGTGGCAGTGTTCGTACAGGGTCCTGCATGGCAGTTCAAAGGCTGGCCTTGGCTCTTGCCTGATGGATCACCTGTTGATATCTTTGCAAAAAGTAAGAGGGGGGTGGCTGGTTTTTTTTTAAAGTGTTAGAGGGTTTGCTGTTCTCTTTGGGGAAGGTGGCAGGGATGGGAGAGATCTGCTTATGGCAAAGCACTGCCAAAGTGCTGTTGGACTCAGGTGGTTAAGACAATGGGGGTTTAGGTCTTTGAAAAGATGGCAAGTATTGACGTGCCCTCTGTTGTCCTCTGTTCTGACCTGTGGAAGCCCACAGAAACTTTCTCAGGGTCATGATCATCTAGTTCCAAACCCCCTGCCATGGGCAGGGATACCTCCCACTGGATGAGGTTGCTCAAGGCTCCATCCAACCTGGCCTTGAACACTTCAGGGGCGGGGGACATCCACAACTTCCCTGGGCAACATGTTCCAGTGCCTCACCAACCTCATTGTGAAGAATTTGTTTCTAATGTCTAATCTAAAACTTCTCCCCTCCAATTTAGATCCATTCCACCTCATTCTATCTCTGTATTCCCTTTTAAAAAGTCCCTCCCTAGCTTTCTTGTAGGCCTCCTCGAAGTACCAGAAAACTGCTATAAGGTCTGCCTGGAGCCTTCTCTTCTGCAGGCTAAACAACCTCAAATCTGTCAGCCTGTGCTCATAGCAGAGGTGCTCCAACCCTCTGATCATCTTTGTGACCCTTCTCTGGACCTGTCCATATTCTTCTTAGGTTGGGAATTCCAGAACTGGGCACAATATTCCAGGTGGGGTCTCACGAGAGTGGAGCAGAGAGGCAGAATCACATTTCTCGACCTACTGGCCACATTTCTTTTTGATGTAGCCCAGGGTGCAGTTAGCCTTCTGGGTGGTGAGCTCACATTGCCTGCTCATGTCAAGTTTCTCATCAGTCAGCAACCCCAGGTCCTTCTCTGCAGAGCTGGTCTCAATCCCATCATCCCCCATCCTGTACTAAAACCACAGATTGCCCTGACCCAGTCGTAGGACCTTGCACTTGGCCTCCTGAGATTCACATGGGCCGGCTTCTCTAGCTTATCCAGGTCTCTCTGGATTATGACCTGTCCTTCTGGTGAGACAACTACATCAGACAGCTTGGTGTCTTGTGTAAACCTGCTGAGGGTATACTCAATCTCCCTGTCTGTATCATCGATGAAGATATTAAACAGCGCTCTTCCCAGTACAGACCCCTGAGGTACCCCACTTGTCACATATCTCCATCTGGACATTGAGCTGTTGAGCAGTACTCTCTGAATTACCTAGTAGTCACCTAGTATTTCACTAAGAAGTCTTTACAGTCTGGTGTCTTACAAAAACTTTAATTTGTATTGTACAAATACTTTTAAGTTATGAGGTAGGTGTTAACCACTGTATAGGTCAACAGGTTTTTTGAGTTACTACAATTATGACCAGTATGCTTTGAGTAACACTGTACTTCTCACACAGTTCACTTTTCTGACAATAAAGTGTGTGGTAATATCTAAAGAAACTGTCAGATTCTGTTCTCTGTCACTTCAGTGTTGAAACTGCTTTAGGAAGTAGACCTTTTTGTAGTGTCCAGTGGTTTTGAGCTACAGATTTTAAAGAAACCCAAATTAACACATACATACAAAAGCAAAACAAGCAGAAACTCCACAAACCAACCAACCAAAAAAACCCACTTAGACCAAAACCCACCTTGGTTCAGTCTGTCATCTTCCAGTCAGCATGTTCAGGTTGGATCAGGTTTTATGAGTGCACATATTTGATATGTGGAAAGAGAATGATAGTTTGGTAGGAAGTGAAGGAAACTACAAGAGTTGGATGAAAGGCTAATGATGTATCTGCAAACAAGGAGAAAATAGAATTAGTTGCTTGTGGGGTGATTGAGAGTGAACAAGGAGAGGGTGAAAGAGCATGAAAGTGTGAAAGAAAAAATACACCACAGGAGAGAGATTAACAAAAGAGACTAATAAAAGAAGAATATAATGTTTCAAAATGAAGCATATAGAGACAATATAAAATGATAGAAAACAGCAATTGTGATAACAACAAGAAAAATGCTGTTAACTATTAAAGATCTAGCTGGTTAAGTTGCATGCTCGTTCCCATTAATTTTAACATTGTGTATATATAAATGGATAGAGGACCACAGGAATTGTTAATGACATGCTTTGACATTTTTGAAGTCCTTGCTATGCCAAAAGATCGAAATCATAATCTCCATAGTTAATTCTGAAGGTGTACAAATTTTTACATTTTTCAAGTGAAAGGATATCTGTTAGTATTTGACTCAAAGATATGTTGAAATAGACCTTTTTAATTTTAGAAATACCTTGCTTTGAAAAAAAAATATGTAATTTTAAAGTATTTTCCTGATACAAGTATCTCTTAAGACGTTTCCTAATGATTTCACTCACTCCTCAAAATAAGAACAGTGTAAATGAAGAGACCAGGCAATGTCAGTTTGGTTTTGTGTGTTTTCCTTTTCCTGAAGCTATTGCTTTGCCCATATTTGTGGTCCTTAGTAGTTTTTGTAAATGTGGTTTGTGAGATCTGTAGTAGTTCTGCAGTTTCTGTATTCATTTAAGTCACTGAGTCCAGAGTGTTGAACAAATATTCAAAGCTTATTATTGTCATTTTGGAAGACAAGCAGGTACGTTACCATAAAGAATTCCTCAATTAAATTTGTATTGGAAAACTGTAGATGGATTTTGTGGAATTAAAAATGAGGAGTGTGGTACCAGAAAAGATATGACCATAGCATTGAACTAGCTTCCACAAGCCTGATAAAATGCTCTGCTTTACTTCTCTAGTAATATCCAATGTAGAAAATGCATCAGATCGGTTACTAGGTAAGAATTTAACAAGACTTAAATACTTTCCACTGGATTATGTCAAAAGGAAATCAAGAAAAACTGCAGGAAGATTTTAATACTTGCTGTGTTAATGGTTAGGCTTTACATAATGCCTTTGACAATACATCGTAACAGCGAAGTAATATTTTACCATTTTTACCTGAATACTGTATCAGGGGAAACTGGCAGTTACTAAATTTCTCAGAACATACCATGCAGTGTTCAGGGTTTGCACTGGCATTCTGCTATCAGTCTTCTACACAGACTTTCGGCAATGGGTCTTCTCAAAGGTCTCAGAAATGCTTTGGTTTTAATTCTTGCGCAGTTTAAAGATCTTTAGAAAGATCATCTTTTTTTTCTCCAAAGAAGAAGCATTTGAATTGGCAATAAGCTTCTGCTGTTCTGGAATCTAAAAATAGGGACTGCCCTTTCACTTAAACCTGTAGTAGCACGAGAACCTGCCACTATCTTTAGCTCGGTAACCTGTATTAACTAGTTCATTTTCTTGAGGGAAGGGCTTATTAATTTTGTGCTCTGGCTCCATTTGGTAGAAAGGGGAGTGGAATGGGAATTTTTAAATTAAACACTGACATGTTGTCATGTTTGTATACTAAATGTTTCGTTCTTTCCTGTAGTTAAAGCTTTTCATCTCAAATATGATGAAGTGCGTCTGGATCCAAATGTACAGAAATGGGATGTAACAGTGTTAGAACTAAGCTACCACAAAAGACACTTGGACAGACCAGTATTTCTACGCTTCTGGGAAACTTTGGACAGGTGTGTTTCCTTTATGCTCATGCTTTTATGATGTTTGATGGGAATGAGAAGTTAGGGTAACAAGGAAATTATATATAACTTAGACTTTTGAGCTTGAAAATACTGTTTGTTTCCCTGATGATACAGTTAAAGAAATACCAGTATATTTTATGATAAACTATAAATAGTAATCTCTGAAGTGTAATATGCATGGGTTTAAGGAAAGGGTAGTTACCGTTAATCGTCACATAGTACCATGATTCTCAACCTCTAGGCAGAATGAAAGGAAGAAAAATCAAGCTTGGTAGTATAGCGTTTTCTCTTTTTCCCCCAAGCCCCTTCCCCTGGATTGCAGTTCTTTTTTTCTCTCCATTTCACTAGATGACAGTCTAGAAAAGGTGAGAAACTGTCTTAAGATAGAGCCACAGAGCATTCTGTTATCCTGATGCCCTTGTGTCCACAAGACTGGGTAGAAAAGGAAGTAAAAAAAAAAAGAAAAAGATACAGCACGTAATAAGTTTTGGACTAGTGATTCTTCTGTATCTTAAGGCATTCGGAGTACTTAGCTCTGCTTTGTGTGAGAGCTGAGGGATGAAGGAGCACCAGCAGCTACGTGCTTCTGACTGCTTCTTTGTGGTTCAGTACCCTCTCTGAATGGGAAGCTCATTGCAATGCCTTTTTCTGAAGAAACTTTCTTATTGTGAAGCAGTTGCAGAAATATTGAGGGAAAGAAGCAGCCCATGCATTTCATGAATGTTTAACCTTTTCATGTCGTTTGCACAGCAAACTGCTAGAATGATTGAGTGAACTTCAAAAGAAAAATCCTTTGGGAATTGTCAAAATAATTCCAACCATCAAACTTTCTATGGCTTATTTAAAAGTCTCAGTTAAACTACATATCTGAATTCCCAGAACAAACTTGAGTTATCTTTAACAAATCTTTGTGTTTTGGAAGATGTGTGATGCCTTGGAAAAGAAGAATTTTCATTAAAGCAAAGGTTTTAGCTGATTGTCTTTTAGTGGGACAAGTATTGTACATAATACAGAGCAATATGGCATGTAAGACATTGCATCTTTTTGGCAACTTGCTGATTCTCTTAAGAATTTTGTTTTGACGAAGTCTGTGCATATTTTGTCCTGAAAATAGTAATGTTGTTTTCTTTGTTGTTTTGGTTTGTTTTGTTTTTTGGTTTTTTTAGGTATATGGTAAAGCACAAATCTCACTTGAGATTCTGAATTCTTCAGCTGCCATTCCTTTCCTGAAGTATGGATTGAGAAAGATGAAAGGGGGCTCTGGTTTGGAGACCAGAGCTTACACTATATGATATATCAAGAACTTTACAAATGAAAAGGAATCACAGTTTAAACTTTTTATAAAATCTTGTTTGAATGCTTCATGCTATGGCAGGTTGATACCTGTTGTTATTTAGAAGCAAAGGGGTTTTGCTTAAAACTATTTTTTTAATGTTGTTAGCCTTCTAGTCTGCAATCTAAATTGTATATTTTGATAGCAGCAGTTTCTTCTCTGTTTTGTTAAATTAGCCACACTTTAAAATAATGTGTTTTGTTCCTTATTAGAAAATAGATCCATCTTCACTGCAGGTTACAAATCTGTGTGTGCATGTGCGCATGTGCGCACGTGTGTATGTGTGTATATATATATGTGTGTGTGTGTCTATATATATAATGTGTAAAAAAAATTTATGGACACACGCACACAGACATTACTGGGCTTTCTAAACCACTTAGCTTCTGAGCTTAGTTTTGTTTTTCTTTGCTTATTGTTTCACTTACTGAAAATATTTTGTTGTGAATGATATTACATTTTAGTCAATAGACTTGCAAGCTGAGCAATGTGAAAATTGTTTTGGATAAATGAAAATGTCAACCTGTATATGTATATCCTGTCAGTCTTTGTTGAAAAAGGGAAGATGAAAAATCTATAAACACTTTTTTGGATTTGTAATGTCCCACTTTACTAAATCTTTAAACTTTATTATAGGAATACCTTCAAGTCATGTTAATTGCCATTCTCCATACAGGTCTCTTTATTTAAACTGAAAATGTGCATGTCTACATTCCCATCTATCAAAATACCTTTACATATGAGTCTAAATGGTACCTAGATTAAACAGTGAATAGAGAAGAAATGAGTTTGGATTGGTTTTTTTTTCCCTGAAACAGCCATCCAAAGGACTGAGTAATTTTAACGTCTTTGTGTTAATGCCTCTAATACCACCTCTAATATTTTCTGTGACAAATAGCCCAGACTGTGTCTACGGGAGTTGTAAGTTTCTGAGATGACTGGCTAATATGGTCTCTTAACAGTCCTGCATTGCTATGGAAAATGAGCCTGCTCCAGTTACCAATGAACAGATTTGCTTGATCTACAGTATAACTGAGGCCAGAAGACATTGGTATTTGTGTGAATTATTGGTGTCTCTGTATCTAATAATATTAAACTGGTGTTGCCTACCAGTGGATGTAGGAGAATGATCAAATAGTCTTAACACCTGCATGATTTTTTTTTTCTGGGATAGAAAATACACGTTTGTATTCCTATTCTTGAAATTCTAAACGATTGGGGTTTTAATATGCTTTACATTTAAGGTTTGATGAAAGTAAAGTATTCTACCTGTTCCTCTTTAGTTTTGCTTTTTTATTTGTTGTCACCATCATTTTTAATAAAACCAGAAGGCATATCTCCTTAAGAGGTTTGAATACAGTGAGGTCTGAATTTTCATTATGTTTCCATCCTGATATATCAAGACTTCTATTTCCAAGTGGTCTTAATGGAAACATGAAAAAAACCCAAACAAAAAAACTCAAAAAACAAATGACCAAACAGAAAAGCCTAGTGACTCCAAGAAGTTGAGACTGGATTTTTGAATAAATTCTTCAAAGTGATTGAGAGGAGCAGGCAGTACAGAATCAGTAGAAGTTGTCCTATTTGTGTAGGCAATTGATGGTACCAAATGATTGGTTTTATTATTTTTTTCTTCCATGATATTTAAGCTTATTATAAATGTATCCATGTCCTACATGAGTGAGTTAAAGCATTCAGTACTTAGTTTTAACCTGTACTGTAATTGGAAAATCTGTAACAGCTATTAACACAACATTCATTGCCATCATCAAGTGATTCAATTTGGGGTTCATTACTACTTTAAGTAATGGGATGTCATGTATGGGTTTTTTCACTCTCAATGTTTGCAATTAGAAATATATTTTTTTTCAGACTTAATCAGTACTTCATGGCCCATGCAGTCTGAGGGACTTATACAGTGGGCAACAAACTTGAAGAAACGTGTGCTTAATGTACACTGTGGTATACAAACTATATGATCTTTTCTCTGTCCTGTATTACACTTTTCTTTTAAACGCATGTAAAATCTCAGTTTCAATATGGTATATGGGAGATGGTTTGATTTAGATGTAAATTTATGTATATATTTGGAGTAACTCCTCTGAAACCAGTCAAGTTACATGGATGTGAAACTAGCAGAAAAGCAAGATCCATGGAGTCTTTATATGGACTGTGCCATTCTTTATAGATTGAGCATAGACCTCTAACATCTTAGAATTTTGTATTTGCAAGCGATTTATGACACAAGTTGTAAAATATGTAGTTGTGAATGAGTTGGCACCTGATCGTGCATATTTTTGTCAGTCATAAAAGTAGTGATGTTTATAAAATAAGCCATTTTCCAATCAGATGCCTGCTGACATTATTGGAAGTTTAAGTTGTCAGAATAGCATTCCTGTTGCCTTCATAAATAACTGCACATAGATTATGAAACTTCTTAGACTTAAAAAATTAGCCTTACAGCAGCATTTTGCAACACAGCTGGAATTTGATGCCTATGTTATGCTTAATTTATCTACAAATTAATGTAGAGTAATAAAGAAAACTGATACTAAGAACCAGAGAAGCTCAGACATTTGTTTTAGTGAGATGCATTCTTATTGTTGAACAAATTTGATGCACTGCTTGGAGGTGTGTGAAGTGTGTAAACTGTACTCAAAAAGTGTTACTAGAAGTGAGCTGCTTCACTGACTGTGGTATATTGAACAGTAGAGTGATACTAGCCTAGGAATTGGGCATCAAATTGGCTGTTTCTATTAAACATCTTATGTGTCCTGACTACACTCCTTCGTAAGTACAAAATGAATGAGATGAAACAAGAAAAAACAAGATGAAAACTGTTGTGAATTCTGTTATCGGACTCCCATGCTGTCAGCAGGTGATTATTTCTGTTACTAGCAAGGCTATAGGCACCATTAGATGTTTCTGAAGCAATGATTTTGTATTTAAACTAAAATATCTATGATTTATACTATTTGAGCTTTCCAAATGCTATCCTAAACAAAGACCAGTGGGGATTTTTTTGTAAGGTAAAGTAAGGCAATTGCAGGGACTTGCATACTTGAAGAAATTGCAGATCAGCATCCTCAATTGAGTAGGCTCTGCTATTTAGTTTTTACCTGGAACTTTTTTAGTAAGTTAGTTTCACAAATAGGTACTAAAACCAGTGCTTGAGCTAGACAATTCATAGAACTGTTCTGCAATGCTGTAAACCTTTCAATTTCTGAATACAGAATAAAATGTAAATAGCAGATTGTCTCTTAAGTTGCCCTTGATTGTAAGTTGAACTATGTGATATTTGACAGATAAACCTTTATCAGAACAGCGATTTTGGTTTTGGCTTTTGTTTGATATAAAGTCAGTGTATAAAATATCACCATTCTCTGCACGAATCTGCAAAAGTCAATTTTGTTAGTACAGCTTTCATTCTTTTGATGCTGAAATATCCTTTTAGTGGCTAATTCTTGCAAACACTGTATGAAAAAGAAAAATAGCTAGTCAAAATTAATGGCTTTGCAATTTTAAAATTTAATGTCATTAATGTATTTTAATTCAAAAGCCATAACTAATGCCAAGTACTTTATTGGAGCAATGTGTTCATGAAAAATTAAAATCCCTGCCTGAAGTAACTGTTGGCCAAGTAGGTTACAGTTCACTCATCTGTGGAAAAATATACCACAAAGTGGAATCTCTGAATATCATGTTCCAAGTTTCTCATTTGTTCCTTAGCTGATGTTTTTGAAGGAATATGGCAGTTTTACTTTCATTTTTCTGCAGAGTTACATACTTCAATAGCAAAAGATTGTTAACATGATATGACAGTTCTGAGGCAGTGATTGAAAATATATCAGTCTATGAAGTTGTTTAAGTGGAACCCGTGCATTTGACAAAGATAAAGAAAGTTTCTTAATGTAACTGTGATCTAGTGGGTAACATGGAGTCCATTGTTCAGCTGTCACTGACTTTTCTATAGATTATTCTTCTCAGTAAAGATGCTGTCATAGAGAGCAAGTTTGAGAAGAATGAGATTTAATCAAGCAAAATTCATTGGTAGGTAGTCCATGGTGACAGGCCATGTATCTAGACTGATTTACTGTGTTTATTTTTCTTCAAACAAAAATTTTATACTTTTTTATTTAATAAGAATGCAAACAAAGAACAACCTCAAATGTTTGAAACTTTATTGCAGACTAGTTCACATGTAAAACTGAAAGAAACTGAGGTGTTACATAAAATCTCTAAGAAAAATATCTTGGTTTATGGTTTTTATTCTTATCTGTATATTCTTTTCCTCTAGTTTGTTTTATTTCAGATTCAGAAAAACTGATTACTTGCTTCACAAGGTTCCTGCATATATCACTGGAAACTGTCAGAAATAGTTATTGCAGTTGCTTGAAAGTTTATTTAAATGAGTTTGTACATTATAAATTCTGGCCTAACAGTGTCAGTGGGCCCAAACTTCAACAATGATTCTAAAGGTTCATGTTAAAATTAAATTTTCCAACAATGCAAGGGAAACAGCCAGCGTTGAATGAAACAAGACAAACTTTTCATGAGGTTAAGCCTTTAAGCTCTTATGTAACTCTCGATCCTGTGCTTAATGACTGTTTTGATAAATCTTGAATTTAGATGTCTTGCCGCTTGACCTATTATTTAAGATTTGGACTATATTATTGATATTTTACAGGACTAATAGTTTATTATCAGCTCAAGTCCAACTTTTGAAAATTTTTAGAAAAATATCTTGACTTCTAAAGGCGAGATGTCTTTCTAAATGCAATAATCAGCTTAGCAATGAAAGAAGGAACAAAATAAAGTGTATTTCTCTTGTTCCTATCAATCAAGACCAACCATATAGTTCCATAATAATGGATTTTTATTGGTGAAATAGGATGTTAGAAGTACTTTAAATAAACTGCTTCTAATTTTTCACTTGTTCCTGCCCTCTTGTTATCCCACCCAGCCCGTCATCATAGAATCATAGAATCACCAGGTTAGAAGAGACCCACCGGATCATCGAGTCATCATGTTTCCTGACTTGTTCTTTCTGTCTTTCAAACTGGGACTGTTCCCAGACCTGCAAGCATTGACGACCTCAGCTCAGTGCACATCCGTGTATTCCTCTTCCCCATCTTCATCAGAGCACCACAGGGAAGTGGAAGCACAATCTGCCCCCTGTTACATATCAAAGACTTGGTCAGAAAGTTGGGGGAGAAAAAAAAAGTCATGGAAGTATAACCTCCTGAATACTTCATCATGCTTCTATTTTAGTTATTTTTAACCTGTAGTAAATGAAGCTCTGAGGTTTTGAACACAAAAATCTTGAGAGAGTGCTAGTTATTCTTCCCTTAGTTATTATGTCTCTAGCTATTTTCCAAGGATCTTAAATTGTATATTTCCCCCTGTTACTACAGCTAAGTATTAAAAGCAGAATGCTGAGCTCCACCAAACTGAGTCAGTCTTAAACCAAGTCTGAACAAAACCACTTAAATTACCTGACAGCCTTTGATTGTTTAGGGATCACCACATGCAGTACACCACAGAAAGAACTGGTCTGCCTCAACATCACACCTCTTCCGAAGATCTCATTGCCAGACAACTCCTTGTGGACAGCAGCACTGAACAGGATGAATCTGTGGGATCCACCCTGATAATGCATACAGCTACCAGACAAAATGACTGCCAGGAGCTGATGGTGCCTGAATAGTTGCACTTTTTTGGTGAGAAGGGGCAGAATTAGTGAAGTGGACCTGTTAGCAAGGCATGACCCCGAGCCTATAAGGGGATAGGATCATAGAATCACTAGGTTGGAAAGGACCCACTGAACACAGGATTTGACGTGCAGTCTCACCAGTGCTGAGAACAGGGGCAGAGTAACATCCCTCGACCTGCTGGTCATGCCGTTTCTGATCCAAGCCAAGATGCAGTTGGCATATTCAAATCCACTTTCGTGGAGCTTGTTTTGCTTGTCTGCCAGATGCTCATCCTCCTGGTATTGTTGAGAATGGCTGTTGTGATTTTTTTGATGCTAACATGCTACTGAAACTTTGCCTTTAGGTTTTAAAAAGAGACAACCCAAATGAAGGTAGTAATGTTATTTGGCAGTGTTTCACTTGCTCTTATGACAAATATCGCTCCTGCAGATCCTGTGAATAACATGGGCATTAGAGTGGAAGATTAATTAAATTGCTTCAGCATGTCATGTGTAGCCACTTAGTATGTTAGGCATTTTCAGCCATTTATTGACCTGTTTAGTTTCACTTGTTGCACTTGACTTCAGTTGCAGGTTCCACTGGAGAGAGGAGCTCTTTATTTTGCAATAAAACTATGAAAGAGCCTTTTTTTAAATGCAGTTAGTCTGATTCCTGAAAATTTTCTGGAAAGGGAATAATTGGATTAAAGATGAAATAAAAAACCTCAACAACAAACATAGAAAACATACAAAAAAATGCCCAAACAGAAAAGCAAACTGAAATACATCTGCAACAATTCATTGTGCAGTCTTACTTGAGTTCAGTGAACTGATGCCCTAAATTACCTTACTAGTAATTTTGTTTTAGCTTTATCAAAATAAATGATCAGTTATCTCACTTGATTTAAAATCTCTCTTAAATTTCATTAATGCTCATTTTAATCTTGATTTTTCTGGCCTTGGACAGTACCTTTTCTGTTTATCTACCCTTTTCTTTGCCCCAAATATCATGGGAACTGGATCATTTTTTAAGTACAGGAATAAGTACAACATTAGAGTTAATTTTGTGATTATATGTGTGTATTTACTTTCACATTATTTTTCTGCTGAGAAGAAATGCGACCCTCATGATTCACACTGTAATTTTGACATCATTTACTTTTTATTGTATGAAAATTGAAGTGCAGTGCTATTGATGCATTGAAATTATTTTCAGAACAAATCTGACATTTGGACATACAATAGGGAACAACAAGCAGTATGGTAACAGAGCTACATAAAAAATGATGATTAAAGAAGCCCCTGCATCTAGTCACTTCTCCTGGGTCTTATTTTTATGCTGACACAGGCTGCATGCAGCTCTGTTTTCTAGGCATTCCCATAATCAAGAAATGGACTTTGAGAACTTAAGTGGAGTAAAATCTTCTATATGGATTGAATGTGTCAGGGAATTTTCCATTTAATAGGAATCCTGAAATGTCGCACAAGTATCTTCAGAACATTCTTACCTTTCACACAGTGTAAAATAAAACTCAAAATGTTAATAAATTTGCAATCACTAGCCCAATAATTCTTTGTGCATCATATAGTGCAATGTATTTTTAACGTCTTTCTTATATTCTAGAATCCTGATTTGTACTCTTATTTTTGGTGTTAATGCTTTCAGATGTTTTACCAGTCACATCAGGAGAGGGGGCAAGTGTAAATATTTTCTAATTTTTATCCTTTTAAGTGTACAGTATCTCTTGCCACAGGAAGTAATGTTCATTGCAGGTGGTAGTCTGTCTTGGAAGAGACACACAGTAGAAAAATGGCAAAAATGGGTGGATTGAGGTCAATGCCTAATAATTTTTTTTGGGGGACAAAATAATACAAATGCATAATAGGTTGTCATTCCCATGCCATCTCAATATGTAGCAAAGTTTTCTTACCTACAGTCCGTTGATTCTTTCCCAGCATTTATCTCTCTCTTCTCACTCCCACAAGTCTTTACCATATTGTAGCACTTCTTGTTTTTGTAAAGATCATTCAGTTAACCAGTACTATATTGCTAGCATTTTAAACAGTCATTTACCATATCATATCCACATCAGTTTAGGGTTTTTTATGGTGGTAAAACATCAGGTAAAGTTTATATCTGAAATACAGAAATAAATGTCTGGGTTTCTTTAATGCAGTTCTTGATGTCCCATACTACACTTGCAGGGCAATATATGGCATTGTCTGCAGACTAACAGACTCTGACACCTAGCAATAACCTTGAAGCTTTTAACAGTGAGGCAGTGAAACAGGGGTTCTGCTGTGCCACAAAATGACAATACGGTGAGGAGGTTCAGGACTGTCAAAGGAACCGTATTTCTGCAGTGACAACAGGCAATCTTGATATATCTTAGCTAGAGGAAGCGATATGTAGTTTCTCTGTTATCTGAGATGTCAGAAAAAGTATACATGGGAACGTTAAGGTTAAGATTTCCATGCTAAGAAATGATACAGCTTTTCTCATGCTGTTTCCTTGATTAGAATATGCAACTGAAACAATCTTAATGAAGTCATTATCTGACTCAGCTAACTACTGCATCTTACTCCTCGGGTAAGCTTGCTGAGCCCGCAAAACCTTAATTTAGGTCATGCAGTAAATGTACATAGCTTTTACATTAGCTGAGTATGTATCTGATAACTGCTAAAGACAGCATGTTTTCTACAATTGGAAATTGATCACAGTGTAAAAAAATCTTATGAAGTGTTTTAAAGGTAGGAAAAGGCTGTAAATCCACACCTGTGTCTGAACAAGCAGCTGATTACACTGGGACAGAGTCATTTTGCATCAACAATGCCATAGAGTGATTGATATTATATAGATGATATCATAAAGTGTTCATATTGACATGGGTTACTTTGACTCTTTAAATTGTCTGGAAATGTCTTGCTTTTACCAATGACACCAGTGTTTGATGGCTTCTTGGCCTTCCTGTGAAGGCAGCAAATCCAGACATCATATCATATGCCTGGAAGGCAAAAATTCTGCCTGCTGTCTCCTGAAGAGCATGAATGATTGCTGTTGACTTATGCTTCCGAATGGCATGTCTTGTGCACTTCACAAAGATTCTATTATATTAGCTTTTACCTTCCTGTTAAACCCAATTATTTGAACTACTATGTCCATCTTTCAACAAAAAGATAAACCTGATTTCCCAAAGTTGCAGAATAAAATGCAACACATACCGGTATTTCTGTTGTGAAGAGCTACTATGATCTTCCTAGAATTTTCCACAGATGTCTTTTTAACTGTTATGCTTGCAATAGGGCACAAAGAAAATTAATGATACTAGATCAAGTATTTCTAGTTTTAAAGTGAACATCTAACTAAATCAGATGTGGGAAATGTATGTTGTCTGAAACAACTGAGAGTGCAAGTAAACCAAGCAGGGAACATTCAACTTTCTTGAGGAAATAAGTTCCTCATCCAAACTGCAGCACCAATGTAGATCCACCCTTTGAGGTTCAGTCTCAAATTCTGCATTAAATGGTCAGAAATAACTTGACATATGTTTAATGAAAAAATTCTATTAAACGTGCACTCTTGTTACTGTTAATTCAGTTGGTGTGGGAGGTTCTCCTAAGCCTTCAGAGTAAGTGAATGGCTGGTAGTCTCATACCAAAACTTGTATTCACCTTGAGTGGGATCCTGCGGTGGTGGGCATCGTGTTATGGCTCATGTAAGCCCTGCTACCTGGGTCTTTTGAGCAAGTCTCTGTTACAGAGAACATTTTTTAAATGCAGGTTGTATTTAGTTGGTTCAATGTGAACAGATTACTTTATATTAACTTTTCAGAGGTGCAGATATGTTTTTGTCAGCATTGGGGTTTTTTCTAAGGCAGGTACAATTTCTTTGGGGAGGTTGGTTTTTTTGTTTTCTTTTATGTAGTATGTTTCTCCTGTGTTGCCTAGACTCTTAATCTGACTTCGATGTTGTTTATTTCATCAATGGAAGAGAAATGAACATGTTTTTTTTTTTTTGAAGGCTCAGGGAAACTGCTGTTTTCCAGGTTGCTATAGAGGAAACAGCAGTTCTTCCTTCAGAAGGATGCATGGTGACAGGAAAGGAGACCACAGGAACAAGCTGCTTCAGGACAAAAGAAAAAAAAATTTTTTTAGACCCATTTAGCATAGGAATCTACTGTCCATGCGGTGGTGGAAACATATTTCCTCACTGGAAACACTCAAGACTTGGCTTAATTGTGCTCTGGATTGCCTGGTCTGTGAATGGCCCTGCACTTAAGAAGGTGTTGGACCTGGGGATCTGCAAAGAATCCTACTTTTCCATGGGTCAGTGCATCCCCCAAGCTGTCTCCTTACCTACCTCATGGTGTTTCAAGGTCCCTGTCATTCCCATATCTGATAGAGATAAGCAAAATGTTCAATATCTAAAACAGTTAGATGTGACCAATTTCACTGGCGCTTTCCAGAGAAAGTGAACAGTACCTACTTCTCCAAAGCAAGGCCGAGTCCCTCACAAGGACAGCAGTGCCTCAGGAACCTTGGGCACCTCAAGAGTTCCCAGCTTCAGGCCCTGCCCAGGAACTGCAGGCCAGCCTGGCTCACCCCCTTACAGGCTGCCAACTCCATGTCCCCCATTCTTTTTCTGCCACCGTATTGGCCAGGGAAAGGGAGGCACAGGGGTAGCAGCTTGTTCTCACCTTAACCTGTTATCGTGTTTCTGTCATCTCCTCAATGTCGTCAGTTAGTTTATAATTAGCAGAAGATGGAGTTACTTAAGAGTTGTTCTGAGTAATCATCTAATAATGGGCAGGGTGATTTTGCTATGTAAATATCAACAAGTTTATTTGCTGATTGTTTCCTCAGCAATTAGTAGCGTTGCTGAACACACACCTATCTCTGCTTAAGCAGAAAAGTACTCACAAGAGTTGCTGTGTTATTTTTTTTAAGATCCAGATTGAGAAAATTACTTTTTATAATGTACTTTAAATACAAGCCTGTGCCCATAATAGTACTTTTTTGTAAACAAAAAAAAAAAAAAGGTCACTGCCTCTCTTTGTGTGTTAGCTGTGATTTGTTTCCTTCCTGTATGAAGGCAACCACAGTTTTTGAGTTGATACACAAACATTTCAAGAATAATCACAGTGTTCTTAGTTGTGTCTACATTAATGTTTCTGTAAACCTTCCCGCAAACCAATGTGGTGCATTTTTATATATGGAAACTAAAACTATTCTGTGAAAACCTGGGGGTTTTTTAGCAAGCTTTTTATAGAAATGTCATGTCTTTTCAGAGTTGCCAAGATGATTTAGGCAGGCAACTTCCAATATAATTATCCCACATTTATTTTCATAAGTCTTGGATCTTAAAGGCTTCATAAGCAACTTGCTAATAAACTAAAACAATGATTTATCACAAAAATGGTAGAACCGAATCTGGCATTATTGTAAGTTGGGGTGCTGCTGGTAGTAGTTGTAGGGCATGTAAGCATCCTTCACAAACCTTCATGTATTTATTTTCACAGGGTACTTTCTGCACGACCAGTAGACTGGGCACAGAAGTGAAGTGAATTCAACATTTTAACTTGAAGTTCAGGTTAATACTGAATAATTTTTAATGAATAATGTACTCAAGGGAAATACTCTACCTGGTTGAAGAATGAAGGTAGTTGTGAATCAGGGTTGAAGCTAGAAAAGTGAGGTGAAAAGAAAGGCTGGAGGGGTAAACGTTTAGAATAAACAAAGTGGTAAAAGATTGTCTTCCAGTCCTTCCCCCTCAAACCATGTATATTAACTCCATGTGAAAAAAGTTGGTACATTTGTTCTGGACCCATGTGCTCAGTGTAGTATTGAACGTGCTTATGGAGAGATCTGGGAGGCCACGCTGCCAGCTTCTAAAGGTCTTCATGAAGCTATCTCTATTCCAGCATGTCATTGTAGTGGGAATGTGGTCGCTGCCTGGGCTCACTGTTTCTGTAGCTGCCTGGGGAATTTGACTGAAAAGGGACAGGCAAGAAGGAGCAAGCCCTTTGAAGGAGCAATCGCCTATTGGAGGTGAGTTCAACCCTTCTGATAAAATATTTTTTCATAGAAAACATGGCAGGGGCTGTGTGTATGCTTTGGTGTTCTTGTGCTTTTTCTGGTTACTCAAGAAATTATTCTGTCTTCTTTTCCAGATAATATGTCTTTGAGACTCAGTTTTTCATACAGAGTAGGTCAGGAAGGCTTTCTCTTACAGAAACAGGTCTTTCAGACAACTGCCCATGTTGCTATCTGGTAAATCCAAAACTATGGCCATGACACTAACTCTTTTCAAGTGCACAGCAGATTTTGCCAGCCTGCAACAAATGGACTACCAAATGGAACCTTCTTTTGTCTTTGGCACTTACCCTCTCAACTCAGGCAAAACCATGAGAACCTCCTGAGGAGCATCCCTATTCCTAACATAAAAGGAACCATTCAGGTTACTCAGGGCTTTCATGAGGCTTTCTACTGTTGTTGTGTCACCAAGGATTGATTCAATACTGGGCAGAGCAGTCCTTCAGTTCTTGTTTGTATGAATATACCAAATGCCCTGTCACATACTAGGGTGTAGTGTACCTTCTTGCAGTGACCAATAGTATAAATGGATAGTAAACTATTACTCAAAGTCAAAAAGAAAAGTCTAGATGGTTGGTTGTTACAGACTGAGATGCTTCAAGATGTGCATGGAACAATGACTTTTAGAGCTGGGCTAGATGTAGGAATTACAGGATGAAATGGTCTCATTTGTTCTTTAGAAACTGGTGATTGTTGAAGTCTCTTCTAGCCTTAAAATTAAGTGATTTTTAGAGTGGTTTGTTTTGCTGTACAGAAAAAATTTGGAGAGATTTTTACTGTACAAGAAAATAGAATCTGCTATAACTGTGACAGGAACATCATTTGCTCTCAAAGTAACTCAGAAAAGAAGTAAAACATGTGAAACATATTCATAATCAGATTTATTTGGACAATGCTAGAAGGAAATTAAGTAGAACAGGTTCATACATGTTAAAAAAAAGAATTACTGAAAATATCTTGGCCTGAAAGATGTTGAACCTGTTCCGGAGTTCACTCATTTGTTGAAGACAATCTGTTCTCTTTTGTAGGGAAATGCAGTGGATCAAAACCACGAATTGCATTCCTTTGTGGGAAGGTGGCAAATGAGGGGGTGTTTTGTGGTTTTCCAGAGTGCATTATCAGCTAAAGAACAGTTTATCTTGGGACATTGGTTTTGATTCTGGGTATCAGCTTTTGGGCTAGAGCTGATACCTTAATATGCTTTCCTTAGTTCTTAATGTAGCTATGTTACAGGAGAAAAGCAGGTATGCTATCATTCCAAACAGTTTTTACAAATGTCATCAGTATATTTGCATAATTTAACAGCCTGATGTCTTTGTATATGGGGTTTAAAAATGCCCTCCCTGAGCTTTGTGGAAGTATATTGTTACGTGTAGTAGTCCAAAAGCAGCAGTCAATAAAGTTTTAGTGCTCTGGAATTCTGTAGTTATCATAATATAGGTAAACAATCAAGCTGTAATAATCAAATTGTAGCACAGACTAGGGGCCCTAATCATACTTAGAAAACTGCACATTATCTCTGACCAGAATGAAGAGTTTGTAAAGTGATATGGTCCTGATGTGTGCTATACTTCAGAGGCAACTATAAATTATGAATGACATTTAGCCTCTTACTGACATTAGCCATTAATTTTAAGCATTAGGGCTATTTAGATTTGTATACATTACCTTGTAATTACTCCATTATTTTTAACTCCAAATTATTAAAGGAGATATCTGCACAATCTGCTGCATTTTATTGATGCAATAGCATCACATGTGAAAAATTTTTATTGAATAAAAATAGAGCAGAAGGGTGCAATGGGGTTTTTTTCTGTGCAAAAATTTATTCTTTTTCCAAATATTCAGTTAGAATAGAGAAAAGGGGAGTTCAAGTCAAATTCTTCAAAATCTTTGATAAATGCAGCTAAGAGCTCCCAACTCCAACAGTTTTTCTTTTGTTAGACCCTGAAGCCTACTACTGGTTTCTCAGTGAATCTCTGTACTGCTCATAATCACTGAGCAAGTCAAAAGAGGCAGGACAGACACAGAAATATGTGACAAGATACATAACATCTGGAAGAGCCATTTCAAAGCAAAAAGTGACACTGGAGTTATTTAATAATATCTAATTGCAAGAATAAAATACTTCTCCACTAAATTTTCTGTGGAAGATATTTTTGTTGTTGCTTTGTAACCAGGAAGATATTTTATAGCTGTGTCTCGCCCCATTCCCCGGGGTGGTTTCTATCATGTTCTGCAGATCAGGGAGGTTTGCATCTGAATAGAGATGAAAGAGCTTCCTTGGCAGCTAAGGCCAAAGATGGGTTGCAACTGATTCATGAGGTAAATGAGTTTTTGTGCTGGAAAGTAGTTCATGCTTTTATAGTAATATGACCTAGCAGTCATCGGTTGAGTTAGCAGCAGTTGGTGCTATTGTGCTTCATTTAGCAGATCAAAAGCAGGTTTTCCTTCAGAAGTAAAAGGCAGCTTTCAAAACCAAATCTTTAGCATATGCATATGGCAGTATTGGTAGTTCTTTGTGCAATGTGGACTGCTTCAGATTCACCTCTTCCTAAAATAAAACTGGCTCTGTATGGTAGCAACATATGGTTTAAATATAATTTCTGCCTAGTGATTTGATGTGACTCAGTTTTCCCAGGAAGTGTCAGACTCTGTATGGTGTCCTAACATGAGTGCCCCAAATCAACTTTATAAATATTTTGCTATCTTGGTATCTGGAAACTGAAATCTCAGGCTGATCTCAAGTAGAAGCAGGGGAGTGGAGAGAGGGGGCTGTGCCTTCCTGAATCTGCACAGACTTTTCCATCTTTGGGATAACTTCAGTCTCCTGATCCCTAGGGCTGTCAGCTGAAAGATTCAGCTCACAGGCAGAATCATAGAAAAATTCAGTTTAGAAGAAAGGAGAATGAGTAGTTTTATAGGATTTTTTTAATTTGGTATTTCTTCCTGCACCCCTAAAATAATTAGAACAAATTATTTTAAAATTCACTAGCTTCTACTCCACATGGCAAGTAAAAATCACTCTTGGAACTGTTCTTTTTCAGTATCTGTTTTTTTCAATGTCTGGAACGTTCCCAACTGGCAACTTGTAAGCGCATTGATTTTTGGTGTAAAGTGACAGAGCACAAGCAAAACATCAGCAATTAAGAAAAGGGAATAGAGGAGAAGTCTTGGGGGTGGTGGGCAGCAGGGGAGGAGGGAGAAGCAAGAGGAAATACAGAAATTATTTTCTACTTTGTCATTATCAAGAATTTACTATAAGCGGTGCTACTTGTCATATTTGTTGACCAACCTAATACAAGAAAATTCATAAGATTTAAAGAAAAATATTAACTTCATGTAATGTATTGACTAGAACTAAATAGATCATAACTTGGTGTTTCCAAAAAGACAAGGAACATTTTGCAGATGCAGAGCTCCTGGAAATAGTGTCATGAGTCTGAGAAAGCAACACAAACTTGCAGATTGCTTCTTGTACAGTGATTGTCATAACCAAACAATGAGATACACTTGTGCAATGCTCACCCAAAAGATGTGGTCTGAGGCAACAGAGTCATGGGATGGAGACAGCTCAGCACACATTACTGACTGACATGTAAGCTGATGTTAAGATCTGAAAAACCCAACTTGTCATCCAACCCATCCTATGTTTAGAGAATATGCTTTCAATCTTTTTTACAATGACAGGCCCAACCATAGCTAGTAAAAGTTGGGAAAGAGAGCTTAGGGTCCAGCACTGCCTAAATTTCTCTCCATTCAGCCTTGTTCAGCAGAATCTGCATAGTGGCAACTTCACCTAGCACTGTAAAAGACTGCAGTTTCTAGTCAACAATGACAAAATAAAAGTTTGCTTTCCCCTCATTTCTCTCATGCTGAGCATCTTGGAGCTGAGACTTTTTCCGTACCCTTTTCATGTAGAATAAAACCAGAGCACACCACTTTTCTGTCACATGGAGATGTGTTTTGACTTGTGGTTATGAACTTGAACCACTAGAATGTGTCAAACTTTTGATCTGCATAAAAATTAGCATATGCAAACAATAGGAGAAATGAAGGACATGTCTAGGTAGAAAACAAATTTAACCTTGAGATTCAGGAAGAGAAAAATGCATGTTTTCTTAAATAGCTTTTTTTTTTTTTTTTACTACTTTAAGGCATAATAAAACCCCTGGTATTCATGCAAAAGTGAACATGTGAATGTTTTTGAAAGCCTAAGGAATCCAAAAGAAAGAAGCCATATTAAAAACCTGCAAAAAAACAGACTAAAAAGGCAAAACTCATCTTAATAAAATCAGTCATAGGCAAGAAGCTTACTAAAGCTGGAGAGAATTTTTCTATTTATTTTTAGTAATTGTCTGTAAAACCCTTTACCACTACAGTGGAAATACCAGGTGCTTCTCTGCTAGACCTTCTAATGAGTTGCAATTTCCATTTTCTGGAACTAAGGACTAAAAAGCTAACAACCTACAAGATTTTAAATATGCGATAAGTTTAGCAGGGAAATTTATTTATTTGCCTTCTCCTTTGAGGATTTTAAATGGAATTCTGAAATGCTTTTCAATATAAGCAGAAATTAATTTTTAAGTTCAAATCCTTGAAGCTGTGGGAATAGAAGGAAAATGCATTAATATAACAAAATTCAGAAGTGTTGACTGAAATGTTAATTCAGAAGAGTTGAGTCAACACTGGTATTAGTATTTAAAGTGTTCAGTTTTTTAAAGAATACTTTTCAGTTGGAAAACAGTGCATCTTTGAAATGCTAATGTTCCCTAGGAATGCTTTGGTTTTGTCTGACCTTTTAGCAGAAATCAAGCAGGGCATTTGAGTGACTTTGAGAAACTAGCTTTTTGGAGGTTGATATTGAAGGCTTTTGATTTGAAAGAAGTGTGATGTAGGGGAAAGAAGAAGAAGAAACAGGTTTGACTTTTTTCCAAGTTCTTCCTGTGCTTAACTTTGATCTTTGACTCCTTTTTGGAGCGGGTATTCCCACACCCACTCCAAAAAACATGGGAAGTTCTTATGATGGTACATGATGATTCATTTATCTACCTTTGTCTCTTAAAATGAAATTGTTCTTTATCAGTTCCCAAAGTATAAAACTATAAACTTTAGCTCAGCTTCCTAGTTATGTTAATAGGAACCAATTACATGGTAGTTCTTCCAAACTTCTTTTCACAGACTTCTCACTCCAAGATCTGGAAAATCCCTGTAGAATCTTTCCTATGCATGTTTTTCAAATAAAATATTTCCGATAAGACTTTTTTTTTTTAAAGGAAAAACCTGCAATGACTTTACTGCTCTATTGAAGAATTGCAGAGAAATCTCTGAGTTAAAACATTAAACAAGGAAATGACAGAACAGCTTTGGGGGTACTGGAAGGAGCATGGGAAACTTAAAATCTTCAAAGGGATTTCAGCAGGAAATGCAGTGGTATGACACATATATGGTCAAGGTTACAGCTCTGGTCCTAGAAAAAAGTAAATTGTTGTGATCCCTGTCTGCTTTTTTTCCCATGCCTGTTCATCATGCTACAGACTTGTACTTCCCAGAAAGTCAATTCTGATGATTTTGGTGTAAGCCTCTTTGTATTTTAATAATTCTTAAGTTCCCAAAGCACATTCATGAGTAGTTTTAAACATTGTAACTGCAAGGATAGTCTTTCAAATATGACCCAAGCATAATTAATTTATAAAGTCACAAACTACATGGGCAGAAAAATCAGAAGAACCTTATTGAGTTCCAGTTTTCAGATAACTTTATTCTTTGTTAGTCTCATTCCTGCTTAGAGGTGGCAAAGAGTTTGTATAAAGTTAAAGAGCATATGCTCGAATATTTATTTACACATTTACTCAGGATTTCTGAATGAAATGTAGATTTGGAGTTTAATCTTCCATTTGTGAAACTATAAACTTTGCCCTTGAATGGAGTGGTTGCTTTAGATATTACTTAGCAGGGGTTTTGTTTCTTGAAATGTACTTTGTATCCTAATGGATTTATTCAAAGGAAAGAAATGTGGATGTCAACAAAAAGAAGATTTAATCAAACCAGATACACAGGTGCTCTGTGGAGTAAACCTGGCACAAGGAACAGAAATAACAGCTGAAATCTTACCTAAACTCCTAAGATTAAACGGTAAAGCAATAGGAAATCAAAGAATAGCAAGTTTACTGACTAAAATAAAATTCTGCTTGCATTGAATGGAACGATATCAGGTACCAATGTCTTGTTACAGACCTACACAGCTACCCAAAAAATTCATAAAATCCTTTTACTACAATGACTGTATTTGTACTATCTGAGGCATAGGCTTGTAGCCCAGTGAATGTTGAGTTACAGTTGCTTGTAACTGGTCACAGCATTGTGTTAAACTAACAGTGCAGACTTCAATATCTGTCAGGCTTTCTCTGGGCTGTCTTGGCCAGCCTGGAGATTTTATTTATTAGCTTTTTCAGCTGTAACAGCAATTGTCTAATTGCTGCTAGATTATTATCTAGTGACTACTGCCTTGAACTATTGCCTTATAGCTCTTGCTTAGCTTTATATATTTGTGTGGCGTAATGCTTAACATTATCAATAACTTTTAATCTAGTGCAAAGTAATTATAACTGGCTATTCTGTGGAGGGTGAGCTATCTGTGAGCCTAGACCAAAGCAGAAGCTTGAACTGAGCATTGTAAAGGAGTGGGGTTGAGATAAATATCTTTTGTTGGGGTGTACAGTGTTAAATATTGACTTGAAAATTCTGACTCTGAGGTGAAGGTGTTCCCTCTGTGATTAAGTAATTACTCATTTATGTATATTCTTACATTAAGTTAGTGGATTGGATTATGTGGAAGCAGGCAAAGCAAGATGCTTTGGACTTCCAGTATCTTTCTTGGGTTCTGTCTAGATGTCCTGTGTTCTGTGACAAATGATCAAGTCATCCAATCCTTTCTTTCTCTCACACTTTCCTGGTGCTTGATTGCCTTTCATATTGGTTTTACTCCACATTTGCCCTTCTTGCTTTCTTTTCCATTCTGTTCAGTATCAATGTCCTCTTTTTCTTCACTTGTCTTTATTTTTGGCTTATCCCTAGCTTATTAACCTATTCTTTCTTCCAAAAAGACAATATAACTCCTTGATCACTCTGCTTTGTTTTATATTCCTTTCTCTATACTCTCTTTTGTCTGCTCAGGTTGTGTGCTCTTTGCTGTACTATACTGATCTTTTACAGTGCTTACAATAGTGAGTCCTTACTCTTGGCTGATTCTTAAACATTAGCTTTATGGTTATACTTAAAATAGGAGCAGTTGCTTAAGAGTAATGCATGCTAAGTATTTGACTTTGAAGAGATCATTTGAGTAAATGAATATTCTTTAGAATTTGGATGGACATAGTAAAGCGATCACTAAAATTCTGTTCCTTTACAATAAATGCTGTGAGTTAAGATGCCTAACTTGGAAGCAGAAGCCCTGCTTATTGTAAGTCAGATGTTCGATACCCTCTGGAAAACAATGGACCTTAGTGTGCCCAAAATTGAATGCCATCGAAATTATATTTCTCTGTAAAGTATTGGTCTACAAAATTGAATCCCCTTGAATTCCTATTAACTTAAATAGAACAATGACAACAGGGTGTGATTTATTTTTCTATTTTCTCCAACTCCTTCTTTAGGAATTCAAAGTTGCTTCCTTGCTCCACTGATTTAATCTCTACCTTATTATTGCTTTCTCTAGTTGCAGGGTGTTTGTATTGCAAAGAAGTTGAAGGAATTTGCTATGTTGCCGTAGTGTATCTAGACATTCACTGCATGGATACCAGGAATCACTGGTGACCGGGGTGGTCCTTTCTTGATTCTAGGCTGTATTCCACCACAACCACATTTCAAAGAGAGGAGAGACTGATGCTTTCTGCTCAGAACAAGGTCAAGCACCACAGCATAGTGCTGAAGGACTCTTAAAAAATGCTCATTTTATGGCAAAATTCTTGTGCTCCTGCTAGAGCTCTGTGCATCTCTGCTTACTGTAAGAGCAAATACTAATGAATCTTTTGTCTGGCGGGTGTTTCTGCAGTGTAAATGGATCACAGTTGTGTTTGGGTGTTGCAGGAAATTGGAAAGCTGAGAAACAGAACTGACTGAACTGGTGTGTGATCTGAGGAGATTAGAGCAATAAGTGATATAGGCAATAAGGTTTTAATTTGACAGCTCCTTCTGGAATTTTCTCAGCTCTGAAGGACTGTGTTAGCCATATGTGAATATCCCAAACATCAAAGCATAGTTATTTATATCAACAGTAAGGAGTCTTTGACAATGTTGATTAAAAAATTATGCTTTATTCATTCTTCTCTGTATAATTTATTCCATTGGGAGAATCTTGTCACAGTCCCAAAAAGCAGAATCTCTTGTGCCTTTCAGCTCCCTCTGTGAAAGATAAGATGATTAATTGTAGCGAAGAAATTAATCCCAAGTGCATGAGTGAAACTAATGGGAGATCAGCTGTTATACCACTAGTAAGGGGAAGGGAAACCTCATCTTGCTGATCCTGAAGAGCCCTGCTTCATCATACCCCTTTCTCTGCTTGTTTTCATTGCAAAATTCTCATTACAAGAAGTAGGAGCTGACATCTGCTGGAGAGAGTTCTTACGGATAACTGTTTTCTTGTTAACAGAAGAAAATCCTGACAGAGAAAAAGTGAAGGAAACTATGTTAAGATGCCGATTCTCTTGGACTTTAGGGAGCAAACAAAAAAGTACAAGTGACAAGAAGTCTTTATTGTTGATAGAGGTTAAATATATGTAAAAATTCTGATAACTCTATCCCTATACAAGTGAAAGTCAGATCTGCTTAGATTTCACAACTCATCTATTTTTTTGTCCAAGTATTCATCCTCAAAGAGAAAGAGAGATCAGAAGTATGATGACTGAGATAATCAATGGGAAGCAGAGGCAGGTTTAGACCCCGACAGTTTATAGTAGAAAGTTTAGATGACATAGATAATGGCATCAGAAGGAGCAAACGTGGACATGGATATAACGACACTGGAACCAATGGGAAAAAAAAGAATGTAGGAGTGGCTTGTTCACCTTGGGTGGAGGGAAGTGGGGATGGGGATGTGTGCATATGAATGTGCACATAAGGGCAACTGAAGATAAATAGGGAAAGAATGAGCATGGAAACATAGAAGAGAAGGGATAAAAAGGGCTGGTTAATTGCAAGCAGTCTGCTGGTCAGCACCCTGTCCTGGCTGAGCACTGAACTTTTTGGTACAGCTTTGCTTGTCTAAGCTCTATTCCTGACTGTTTTCTGTTATCAGCATGCTTTCTTCTGTTTGTGGTTGTAGGCACACTATCAAACTTCTAGCTGGACTAGCAGGCAAGGAGCATGAGAGGCCCGGGCACCAGCTAGTTAGCATTCATAGGGACTGATAGATCTGGGGGCTAGCATCCTAGAGGGATGGAGCTCTGGTGAGCAGTGAAAAACCTCTGCTGTGATCCTCCTTGAACAGGAGGAACAATACTGGGCATCTCATATTTCTGTGGATGCTTTGAAAGGCATTGCTCTCTGACTGCAGATCTGCATCACTGACTCTTACTAGTGTCTGGGGGGTGTGTGGGGGTGTGTGTGTGTGGGGGTGTGTGTGTGTGTGTATCTGTGCCTATGGTGTATGTACTCATCACTGCCTCTGGCCAGACCCACAAATGGGAACTACATCAGCCACCTGTGACTGGGATGGAAGAAATCCTGGGTCAGAGCCCACCAAGACAGGCAGGAGAACTCCCCTGCATTCACAAGCCCTCTAGATTCAGCTTCACTTCACAGCAGGGAAAGCATAACATGTTGTGTAAAGAGGGTAGGATTAAGTGTGAATAAGCATTCTCTAGTAAACTTCTTGTCTCCTTGGACAGTGTACTGCATGCCTCAGTAGTGATTGCCATGGCATGTTACAGAAATATCTCCTCTCTCTCTCCTCCAGGAATGTAAGTTCTTGCAGCTGGGTGCACAGGTGTGACAAACTAGCCTCAGCTCGGCTCCTCATGGCAGAAGCCACAGACAGAGTCATTTCTCACTGTTGCTGTCTGCACCACTAGGCAGAAGTGGCTTAGAAGAGCTCCTGTTAGAGCCATATTGCCTCAGAATCTCTTCTCTCAACAGTGTGACACAGGCATGAGTCTGGGCTAACCCTAGATAAACTCTGACAGAAACATCTTGGTGTGTTGGAGGTGATAGGAGCATGCGAAAGAATTGGCAGTTGTGAGAAATGGGCTGAGGAAGCAGGTTAGGCACATTATGGTGAGTGTTGCTGAGGCACAGAGAGGATCTCAACAGGAGAGAAATGGGTTAGAAAAATGCAGGAGCGTGGGAGAGGATGTCAGGGAAGAACAGCAGAAACAGGATATGGAGATTCAGAAGCAGGTGGATTAGATCAGTGAGAGCTTAGCAATGTCAAATATTTTGTCTTGTAATTCTACGTCCATAAAAAATTTTAAAAAATATCCATTCAGCCTCTACAGAGTTAAGACCGTCTTCCAACCTGTTTTCTTTACAAAGATCTGAAGCTTGTTCAAAAGGCACAAGCAATGCACACTAAACCTCAAATCTAAGACTGCTGCATTCCTTGCATTTCCGCTCTTTATTTCCTTTTTTTTAAAAATTCACTGAAGATGTAAAATGCTGTTTGTTACTCAAATAACATGAAGAACTAGGGACTTGTTAAAACTACCCCAGTATCCTATTTGGAGGAAAGAAAGAATACCTTTGGCTTCCTTTGCAGTGGGGGGATTCAATAGATGTAAGATCTATTCTTGACTTTGTCAAAGGCTTATTTTGAGACTTGAAGCAAAACTTTTGAATGCATTACTGTCTAAAGCCTTTTATCTGTGAACTAGAAGGTGATGGGAAAGAACGCTGATGCTTGCTATTTGTGTATGGGGCATTAGGTGAATATTAACCATGAAGGCACTATTACTTTATATTTAACAAGATATTTTGATATATATGCATTTATTTTTTGTAGTAGTTCACTATTTAAGTAATATATTTCTGTAAGTCACGAGCAGCAATGCTTGATGATGTTATTATCACTTTTATGTTAATTACCATTACTACTATGTCTCCTGAGGGAGTGGCTTCTTACCTCTGTTAGGATATATCTATCCATCCTAAAATGTATGGAACAAAAATTTTAGCTCATTCAGTAATATAATGCAACTTGTCAAATGTGCAAAAGATGTGGAAATATGCAGGCTTCTTAATCATGATGTCAGTAACATAAGAAGAGTTCCTTTTAGACACTATAAATAAAAATGACAGTCCACTTAGATTCTCTGCATGGTTTGTCAGTTCCAATTCTCATCCATGTTTCTAAATATTCTCAAACATGTCAGGATCACAACATGCTTTGAATAACTTAGAGTATGACTTAAAATCTAGCAAAATCTAATGGAGTTCTGCACTCCAATGTTACTGCATCTTGTGCTTTAAGTATCAGCTATGCAGAAAAAACTCCTGACTATTCACGGGAATGCATTTTTTCCTCATTGATCTGAACACATACAACACAGGTTTTGAAATCATTGTGCATCAATCAGCAGTGTTTCTACTCATGTTGTATTAATTTCATAAATATTATTGTGGCTGCAAGATAGCTGAGAAGTAAGACTTTTCTCTGTGTCCTTAATATTTGACCCTACTATTACATTGACAGTAATAATATGTGAAGAGGGTGATTAGCAGAACAGTAGCATTAAATTTCCAGAGGGCAGACTTTGAACTCTTTAGAAGGCTGGTTGGCAAAGTCTCATGGGAGACAGTACTTAAGGGCAAGGGAGCCCATGAGGGCTGGGAGCTCTTCAAAAAGGAGATCCTAGCTGCTCAGGAGAAAGCCCTCCCTGTGTACCAGAAAAAAAGCTGATAGGGGAGAAAACCAGCTTGGTTGAGCAGAAAGATCTTAAGTGACATTAGGAAGAAGAGGAATGTTTATGGGCTCTGGAAGAGGGGACAGGCCTCTTGGGCGGACTACAGGAGGGAA
>WAAB01015216.1:0-18613 GCA_013389865.1 Piaya cayana | reverse complement strand
GGCCTCTTCTCCCAAGTGACAGGGGACAGGACAAGAGGGAATGGCCTCAAGCTCCACCAGGGGAGATTTAGGCTAGACATTAGGAGGAAGTTTTTCACAGAAAGGGTCATTGGGCATTGGAATAGGCTGCCCAGAGAGGTGGTTGATTCACCTTCCCCGGAGGTGTTTAAGGCACAGGTAGATGAGGTCCTGAGGGACATGGTTTAGTGTTTGATAGGAACGGTTGGACTCGATGACCCAGTGAGTCTCTTCCAGCCTGGTGATTCTATGATTCTATGTTTTGTTTCTGGCATTAAATATGTATAAAGACTGTCATTGTTATCTAATCTAATCTGTGAGGTGACATAAGTCATAGACTATCCCTTCAACTGGACTGGTAGATAAACCCTGACTTGATTTATAAATTCTGAATAATAGAGAAGACAGCACGTGCCTTGGTATAGTGCCTCAGCAGCTGTTTTATTTTCAGGCGTAAAGAAAGTGTGACGTTCTTGTCCTGAATTTTGCTGATGGATAGATATTTTGATTTTGATTTTGAATGTGCTGGTTATTGCAACATGGCTTAATATTGTCTACAAAATTAAAGAAGCATTTTCACTAAAAGACCACAATGTTTTGCCTCTTAAAATGTGCAAACGCTTTATTAGTTTGCAAAACTTTCCAACTCTTTTTTTATTCACTCTTAAGAAGTCAAGAAATGACAGTAAATTGAGTATGTTTCCATTGAATCAGTGTTTTCATTTGGCTTTACAAAACAATGCTAAAGTCAGCCTGTCAGATACTTATACTTTGATTAAAGAAGGCCCCTATTCTAGTCTGGGGAAAAAATTGAAGAAAACATTTTTTTTTATGTTGATAATAATCAAATTTCTACTTAAATGTTATTTTAGCTGCATTTCAATACAGTTTGTTTCAGAAGTGTAATGTTACAAATAACATATACCACAAGTCTCCTGCAACTTTCCACAAAAACCACTAAGTTCAGAAAAGCTAAAGGTACAAATATATGCTTAAAACAAACAGGAACTTTACTAAAGTAGGCATTCTTATGGCACCCCAGCAATCTTATCCCCCAGCCCTAACCATTTAACCATTAGAGCTTTCATTTCCTTAATATTTCTAAGCCTGCTGCATGACATTAACTTCAGCTGAATATTAGATTTCCCTTCCTCACCACTCCTATGAATGAAATCAGTCTGTCTTTGGAGAAGACAAAGGTGGTGTTTTTCTTATAATATGCATTATTTTAACATTAAAATTTGCAAAAGTTAGCTTACTTTTGTAAACTGAAAATAAATGCATTAATTATTTTACAAGTTAAGTTAATTTTTCATTCTTCTTGAGACAGACCATTGAACTTTTTATGCTACCAAAATGAAGACGAAACATTGCCCTTAGCGCAAAACCCAGCTCAGTCTCAGTTGTAAACCTCCACATGACAAATTGCTTGTTTGAGAAGGGAAAATGGGAATGAGGGTTTTGAATATCATCCACACTTTATTTGAATGGGATTCAGTGCTGTGTTGGATGATGATGTTTGAGTTCTGATTACCCATCTGGAAAGGTTACCAGATGACACATGTCCAGGATAACTTACTTTGAACATTCATCTTTCAGTCATAGTTTGGCCTTTTAAAACCTCAAGCCTTGCAACAGAACTAATCAGGAGCAAACTGCTGTCAAGGCACTGGAGGGATCTCCAAGAAGTGGATGGCAGATAGACTTGGAGAAGCAAGGCAACTTTGTTAATGAGGCCAGCATGGCAAACCGGCAATTTTGTACATGAGAGTGTAATGAAAATTAACTGCTGGGAAAGAATGAAATAATGATATCCAAGCAATAACATTGTAGCACCTAGCTAATTTGACAAGTGGTTAATTAGACCTTATTAATTTATTAGTGTCAATGAATGGGCTAGTTCTAATTGTGCTTGGAGATTTTTGTGTGTTAGAAGCCCTTCAGATAAGTGAATAAAAAAGAAAAACACTTTAGGAGGCTTGCGGTCAGACAAGGGAGTGCAGTCTCCTAGGTAATGGATGGAGTTTATTTTTAGTTAGTGAAATGTTTTTGATTCATGAACTTTTGAGTAAGTACTCCGCTTTAACTTCTGAAGACAGAGCATGCTGAGATTAATTGCAGTTGTAATATTTGAATATAAAGTTAGAAAGCTGATTCAACTGAAATTAACTTTATTACACAAAATAGGCATTCTTAATGGCAAAAATGGTGTGTCTGTGATATGAATGATTGAATGAGGAATTCAGGGGAAACTGATAACAGTGCTCCAAAATATAATTTTATTATTAATATTTATAAAGATTTACTTTCAATCTTAAATGTAATAGATATATAGAGAGTCTATAACAATGACTTTTACTTTATTTTGACACAATTTGGAACACGCCTCTGTAACCCTCTCACTCTGTAACCCCAGCTGCAACCTTAGCCTCCCTGGGGATTTGTACCTAGATGCAAACATGAACATATATTGCTTTTTAAAAAATTATTATTATTTCAAAAGTACTGTAGCTGTAGAGAAGCAAGCAATGCAATAATGGTATCTTGTAATGGAAATTGATCTTTCATAATATTCTGTCTCAATTTGATTCAAAGAAATTGATGATCAGGTCTTTCAAATGTGTCAGAGCAGCACCGGGCAACTGAGAAGTATCCTCCAGCTAAAAAGAAAATCAATACAATGTGAATTATAATTTCAGTGAAATATGATTTTTAAAACCTTAACATTACACAGTTGATTTTAGCTTTCAAATGCACCTGTGCTCTCATGATTTACAAATAAGATCTTATGCATTTTAAATATAATTTAAAAACTGATACTTCATTTAAGTGTGACAATGAAATATACTTACATGTGGATATACCCTCTTTTGTTTTCAGCATTTCTGCTCCATAAGGACTAGACATCTGCTGTCACTTAGCAGAAAGTTAATGTTGGTGTTAGAGGCAAAGTATAATATCAAGTTCATGACAGTTAATCAGTCATTCTGCATTTCAGCCACCTTCACATGACAACGTCTATTATTTTAAAGAAAGTATGAGAGAAACTACAGATTGTTATTTACTTGTGTAAACTAAGTATCACCTGAATTCATCTTGGGCAGCCTTTGTGTTTGTGCAGAATCTCTGCCCAGACATTCTGGAGTAAGAATTGCTAAGGGTAAAGGATAGTCTAGTTTTCCCTAGTAAAAATGGGTAAAGACGGCTTCAAAAGTCAGGAATTCATTAGTCAGGAAATCATTGAGAGAGGCTAATTTTGATGACAGAGCCTAAGGCAAGTAATAATTTAAGCATGATAAACATAATGCATTACCTTTGATGTTTGATTGTCCATAGGGATCTCACTTTTTTATACTAGAATGTGAGACAGAATTATTAAACAATGACACTAGAAACATTCAGAAAACCCAAAAGAAATGTGGAAGAGAGCAGTGATACTATGGATGATTAAGAAGAAAACAATTTTCATCTTAGTGTAAACATTCAGTGCCAAGTATAAGTAAAAATCTTGATTAGGATACGGAGCTATTAATGCGTGAATATAGCAGGAAAAGTATGAATGAGAGTATGGAAAAGAAAGAATAATATACATCTATGATGATACTCTATTATCATACTTAGTTTTATCATGCTGATAATACTGGTAATTGACTGACCTCTATATACGTATGTACTGGTAATTATTGATATACTGGTATATACACACACTCACTGATAATTAATGATATATACTGATAATTTTATTAAAGTAGTAGTTAAATGCATTTAAACTTTTGTCCTAACTGGATCATTGAGAAGAAAGACTGAATTACCTTACAGTATAAACCTTTGGTGTTTGAGATAAGAAATGTAAAATACATTAAATAAGGAAAAATATGTTTAAAAATATATATTTTTTTAAATTTAGAGGGAGAGGATGTGACTTGAAGTGGACATGGAACTGTTATATTCCATTAGTAGTGCTTCCCAAGCTGTAAGCAACATTTTGCTTCTAAGATCATGACATCAGCTGCATTCATGCAAACCACAATTTAAAACTGAGAATCCTGTTGCTTGTCCAACAAAATTCAAAGTATTCAAACATTTTGTTCTCAGTTTGTGGACTGAGACATGTTAGAAACTATTTTAATAGATCATGTTATAGACAAGATATAATTTATAAATAACTTCCTTGACCCAGCAAAGGACCGAAGTATACGCTTTAAGCATGTGAATTATTCTTATCCCAAAATTCAAATTCAGCAAAGACATTAAATACAGTACTTAGACTTACGATCACAGTAACACTGTCCCTTGTTCTGTTTCTTATGTTTGTCTTCTTGTGGTATTTGCACAGCTGAAATTGTGTCTCATTGATCAAAATTTGACATTAAATCTTCCTCTCCTTTTTAGTTTTTCTGACTCAAATCACTGTGTTGAGTAGAAGACAAGCTGGGAAGATAGAAATAAAGTATTATCATATATTCCAGGTTACTCTGACAACCCAAAACATACCTGTTCAGTATGTTGAAATTTGCACTAGAATTTTCTTTGAACAAAATTAGCAGTATTATTCAAGAGCATACTATTATGATGAGAAAAAGAAAGAAAGAGGGAAAGAAAATCAAGTCTCTGGATTATAACAACACACATTGCTTAAGAGCCTATATTTCATTTGCTGTTTCTCATCTGTTTAGGGAAATCTTCCTCTAAAGTTTCTAGTAATGCTACCTTCATTTTCACATTAAAGCAGTTCTATAACAGCACCATAACAATAGCAGCATCCATGAAGAACATTTGTATGCTGAGAAAAAATTATTACATTCTTTGAGATAGGCAATAAAAATATTTTTCATTTTATTATTTTCCCCATTAATTCAGACCTTGAACACCATAGGGCTGAAAAGATTGTCTCTGGTAATTACAGGTATTCTTTTTGCCTTGTGGTTTAGTGTGTTTTAGATAGCTCCTCATTTGAGGAGATATCTATAAAACAGATTGCCAGACAGATACAGAGAGAGGTAAGAAAGGGCAATTAGAGTATTTGAAAATGGAAATATTCTTATACAGTCCACCTAAATGGTTTGCACTAAGGTTTTGTAGTCTTATGCTAGGATAGCCTTTTTATAAACATGGATTTAAGATCAAGTCTCAGACGCATAACAGGAACAAATGGCAGAAGAAATTTGAACTTTCTTCTGAAAATTGAAATATCCAATGCAGTGTGACAAAAGTAAATGTGGTGATGAGGGGGAGAAATTGCTATGTTTCAGAATTAATTCTAGTTGCTGGAAGTAACTGGCCTTTGAATCATAAAACCTGGTTTATTAAAAACCAGAAAAAAAGATATACCAGTTTCCCCTGATCCTTATATGGAAATCAGCACCAAATCCATTGCAGTATCAGGAAGCTCAATCGTATATGTAGCATACAGATGCTTTTATTCAAGACAATTTTCTATGTAGTCTATTGCTTCCATTTCTTCAGTGAAAAGAATATATTGATGCTGAAAAAAACATGCAGTGATGTATAAGTTTCATATTTGTGTAAAAAAAGTGAACTTCTTTACACTGAAAAAGTGAACTTTTTAACCTGTGTCTTTACTGCCATGCCACTGTTTGACCCTGTACTTCTGAACAGCATTATTAGTCATATCATAATAAGCACTTCATTCAGATAAGTCCACCACAAGTTTGGGGAGAGTTATCTTGGCAGATTAATATTTTCCCATCTGTGTTTCTGTATATGGGCTGTAAATATTGTCGTCATGAGGCTTTGAAAAAAAAAATTAACTGCTCTTTCATTTTCTTTCGCTTATAATGGCTTTATGGTCCTTTAAAATAGACTGTTACTTGCTACTGGAGGCTGCTACTGCAGTCTTCGTTCACTCAGCTGAACTGTGGCTTGTATATACATGCTATATTTTGTAAGACTGTCTTATATTAATTCAGGTTAGGATTTTTAAAGGGTGTGGAGGTGGCTGATTCCTATTAATGTTATCTTTATAACTGGTTTTCTAAGGGTTTAGGCCTTTACAGAGCTGCACAGTGAGATTTCAAGTTTCAGGACTGTTCTATAAGAACTGCTTCTTGTTCCGTTTGCATGGACTGTTGTTTCTACCTCCTCCCCAAGTTTTTTCAAATTAGGTGAGTGAGACTTCCCTGTTTGAGTGAAAACCCAAAGTTAAAAATGAACATATGAACCCAATACATGGTCAGTACTTGTTTGGTAAAAGCATTTTACTTAGTCTGAGCTCCATACTGTGCCACTTTACTTTTGGAGGAATTCCGTTATAGATCATATTACTTCACCTAAGAGTGACTTGTACAAACATTGAAACCAGGTCTTGAAACAACTCAGATGATGACACAGGTGTGGCACAGGTGAATCAAATTCAAGAGTTTCCAGCAGTCTTTTTACAGTCATGTCCTATAATGTAAATCAGCAAAGGCAAGTAAGTGCTAGTGAAAAATTACTGCTTGTTGGAATACTCTGTAAAACAGACATGCAGATGGTCTTTAAAGTGGATGTATGCTTAGTGCTAACAGTGGACATAACTGAATTTACTTTATTGTGCCTTAGATATATTACCAATTTGAAGAGTCAGAAAATATTTTATAAGTTTAATCTCATCAGAAGTTATTAGATGTTGGAACAAAATGACTTTTATTATTAAATGCTTGGTGAAACTTTTCAGAAAGGAAATTATGAAGGTGGTACTTTGCTGAAATGCCTTGTATCATCTTGCTGTTGGCTGCATCATTTTAAGTACCATGACATATTACATTTTTATATGTTTATTATTCATGACAGTAACTGTTTCTTGCATGGTTTTCTAACTAGACTATTTTGTGATGATTCATGTTGGGTTACATCATTCACTGAAATATGAACTGACAAAACCCATTGTAATATAAACCAAAAATTTTAGGATAAAATTATTTCTGTATAAGCCTAGTGATCTGAAGAAAAAAAATGCCCTTCCCTCCACCCCCCCTCCTCCAGGAACTTCTGAGCTTTCTGTGTCTGAAAAATGAATTTGGAGATCACTTTGGAGATCACAAACCAGACTTGATATCTCTTTAGGTAACTAAATTTATTTCCAATTGACAGCATGTTTGAATGTGAGACAAATATGTATCAGGATGTAGAGAGAAGTATATCAAGCTCTGTGCAGAGATGTTAGGAAAAGAGGTGAAATGGGACTCTCTCTTCAGTCATAGTTTGCTTTCCTGTCAATTTTTTAAACTTTGTGCCTAAGTTTGATTGCAAATTGCATATGAGCAGTTGATTTATAAATCAATCATTTCAAGTTTGACTTGATTTACAATTGCAATGGACTTGTGGATACAAAACCTTCCCAGCTGCATGAGGTGGAAAGGAACATGAAAGAAGTCCTATAAAGTGACTAGAGTGATTCACATTGTCTTTCTGTCAGTTGTTAATTCTACTGTTAAATCATAGAATCATAGAATCACGCAGTTGGAAAAAACCCATCGGATCATCAAGCCCAACCATTCCTATCAAACACTAAACCATGCCCCTCAGCGCCTCGTCCACCTCTACCTTAAATAACCCCAGGGAAGGTGACTCAACCACCTCCCTGGGTAGCCTGTGCCAGTGCCCAATTACCCTTTCTGTGCTCCTGGACTTACTGTTTCTGTTTCTTGGAAGTAGCCTATTCTGTACCCGAAAGTGAATGTAGAAAAATCTGTCTTTCACTGCTGGTGATGACAACATGCCACAATCTTCCCTCACCACTCCACTGACTCCTGCTCTTTGCACAGAATGGGCACACAGTAAAAGCCAGGTGTGAATAGAATTAATCTTTAGATTTAGCGACAGGGTAAAAAAGACATTTTTTTCTAAAGATATTCTGAACTCCATGTCCTGTTCTGCTAGGAACTTTCAGACAATACCCTGTGTGGAAATGTGACCGTGAAAGAAATTTCTATTGGACGACCATACTGAATTTTCTTTTAGAAACTGAATGTGTTTAAACCTTGAAAATACTGGATGACCACTAAATCCAAAAATACTGTTGAGTTTATAACTCTATTGAGTCTATGCAGTTCTACACCTTTATTTTATTCCTTCTAGGGATACATAATATGAATAAAAATATCCCTTCTTCTTTGTTAAAACACTTTTTGATAGACAAGAAAAGGAAGAGGTTTCTCTTTCATAATTGACAGCCTAGCAGAAAGTAAGTTACTACTGGTTTAGAAACATGAAGAGGTACAAAAGGTTCTGATGAATATTCTCTTGTCTTGGAGAGATAGTAAACCTCTATCCATATTTTTTACCCTCTCCTCATATTCAGAATGACAGCCTCATCATAATGTGGATGGGAAATTTGTTATAATCAGAGAAATTCATCTTATGGCTCAAACCCTTTCATGAATATTTATTTACTTTCCAGTGGAAATTTCTCCTCAAAAAGTGAGTTAACAATCTTAAATATCCTTTCCTGACATCTTGATAATTTTGTTCCTCTCTTATTGTAAACTGTATTTTGTTAGCATACTAATGTTATCCCTAGCTGACCTCTGAGGACCAGTATCCTGAAGTTTTATTATGCTACCTGGGGCTTAATTTGTCAGTTTGATGTTGACCTTCACGCAAAGCTGAGAAAAAAATTAGCCTCTAGCCAATGCTAGTTTATTTTAGTAAAATTAATTTTTAAGGTCATTTTTTTTTCCAGAGCTGACTTTTTTCCTATGAAAGATTCCATTAGGAACAGATTTCTGGTCTTGTTGATTTCCCACTTCAGTTTTACATTCTTTTAAAAAGTATTTTCTTTCACTGGCACCTTAATTCCTATTTTGAACAAGTAAAATTCAGGTTTTCATCCTGTCACCATTTTTTTTTCCTCTGACAATGAAGATAACCATAATTTGCCAGAAGTCCAAAGTCAGGTGGAAAATATGTTGGTAACCAAAAAAGATGAGCAGGCTAAATCATTGGCTATCATTTAATCATTGCTTAGCAGAAACTATAGCAAGATTACTTTCCTCACTTCTACAGCTAATCCCCCAGTTAAGATATCTTTAGCCTTGGTGCATACCTAGCTAAACTGGTAATCTATTTGTTTAGAAGCATACAGAAACACAAGTAATTTTCCATTTAATTTATTCATTATTTATCCATTCCTCATTACACAGTCAGTAGATTCTTCAGATAGCCTTCCTCCATTTTTTAAAAGCTTCATTCTTTTTGATCGAAATTGGAAGGGTAGATCTAATGCCTTATGTCATTCTGAACAGGGGGCTCAGTGTTTCTGTTGCAGGACTCCCCATCACATTGCAGTTCCCTTGAGATTCCTGTCACTGGGCTGATATCCTGAGTTGTGAACCTGACAAAATTCAGTACAGTCCAAGATTTATTTGTTTCTAGAATAGTTTCAGAAAAACTGGAATATATATTTAATAAGCCATTGCAACATTCTGAAAATAATTATTTTCCTACTTCAGAGCAAACCCTGAAAATTCTGTCATTTGGGAACACAAATAACAAAGAGAAGAAACTAAACGTGTAAAAATGCTGTATTTTCCCCAGCATCAAATGCAGATTTTTAATATTTCCATAAGGTTTAAATTCTTGTAACCTGAGATTTTAATTTTCAATGTCCTATCTGGTTATTGCCTTGAGGCAATAATGAAGAAAGGAGTATGTATAGATTCACTGATATATTTTGAGAATAAGACATAACTGTGTTTTCCTAATATTTTCCTTGCATTGTTTGAAACCTGTCAGACATTCTGGCAATGTTAAGTCTTTCATACATAACTCTTCGTCCATCCTGTTTGATTCTTACTGTTCTTGTAATGCCTGCACTTTTATTTTATGATGAGTAATTTTCAGCCTACTAGTTTTCAGAGCATGATCATCATTTAAAATATAAGCACTCCTCATTATCATGTTTTGATTTCATTATCACAAATTGAATTTACAGTTGCCATTTTATGACCGTATTGCTAAGCTGTACCATATCTTTTATACCTTCTTTCCTTAGCAAGTTGGTTTATATAAAAATTTTATGTAGCTATCACAAAGGTGATTCACATGCTAAATGTAACCTTATTCAACACAAAAGTATTATGGACTGTCCATGAGAGAACATAATGAAAACCATCATTAGAGGTCAATGGAGCTTTGTGAAATACACCTACTAATGTTTTACTTAGACCTTGCCAGAGATGTAATAAAAATCAAGACAGACTTATAAATAAATATTTATTAATATCAAACTTTCATGTTTTATTCTACAAATACAGGAATATGATTGGTATTCTGCAAGGAAATTTGAATCAGACAACAACATAGCAAAAGCTGTCATAAAGTTTGCCAAATATGACTTTTGATGTTAGTACAATTTCCATATAACCTTTTCAAAATTATCAGTACTGTTATGTTAGTAATTTATATAAAATCTATTTCTGTGACAACTGAAAAGAAAAAGGAAAGAAAACAACCAAACTTGGAGATGAGCTTTTTTTAAAAGGTTTTTTTTTCCTCAAAATATCAGTAAAGAAATAGAGGTGACATTCTTCCCTGTGCAGCCAGTTCTATTTCTTCTTTGAAAAGAATTCAAATGAGCTGACTTTGGGAAGAAAAACTCTTGCTAATATAAATTACTGTTTAGAAATACCTTCTTTTTTAGGAAGGATACATATTGTCATTCACAAAGATAAGTAAATTTGCTTCATGTAATGTTTAAAAAAAAAGCCCCAACCACAAGCATGATCTTTTCATAAGGTTTGTATGTTCCAATATATATTTATAATGTGCCATTTCACATTACATGGAATTTTATTAATACAACTGCATAATACTATGTGAATTATAACTATAGATATTTCAGCTGTATGAAAAACAGGATAAAAATAAGATGAAATAAAATTGTAATGATGCTAAAATCCCAAATATTCTGCTTTAAGATGCTAATTTGCAATTTACAAATGGAATGTGGGTTATTTAGTTGCACATGTATATATCTTTTATAATGGTTAACATGGATTCTCATCATTTGGAAATTTGTACAGGATTTCGAATAGCGTGTCTCAAAGTCCCAAGATGTCCTAATTTTTATAATCAATAAAAATAATTGTAGTTTAAAATGCTTGCAGTGAGATGATGTGAGTGATTAAATTAGTAGCTCCTTGCTGTCTTTTATGTAAGGATCCTCAGATTTTGGCAGCTGAGTAAACATTGGAGTTATGTGCAGACTGATGCCCAACCCAAAATGCAAGACTGCTCAGAAGAAAATGCAATGAATTTCTATCAGCAATTCAGAAGGCCAGATTCCCTTTAAATCTTGAAGGATTTCTTTTAATCTGGGGACTTGTGCTTCTCGGGAATTAGTATGAACAGCATTTGTAATGTCTACTAATTTATATCGGTGTATTTGATGGTACATCCCTCTCTCATGGTGCGAGTTCTAACTGATAACCATTCTTAAGGAAAAAAAAAAAAGGCAGCTGCTTCCTCTGCATCTTTTAAGAATCAGTTTTCCTAAGGATTTTGGAAGAACTAAGTTTATTTAAAAAATGAGAATTCAATGGTTTCTGAGATATGGAGGAGATATTAATTTAATGCTTTCAATGGGTTTGTAAGGAATCTTTTGTAAAGGCATAGGGCTTCTTGTCAGGACAGGGCTAACGTGACTTCCACAGTATACTCTCATGGTTTCTTAAGAAGTTACTTACCTGGAAAGACCAGCTCTTATATTTGCATTAGTTTCTTCCAAAGCCTTTCAGAAATCCAGGTGCAGTCTATCATTTTGATCTGACTTTTACACCCATAACCTCATTCAAGTCAGTCAAATGTATTTTTGAGACAAGTTTTACTAGTAACTTGTTCCTTTCAGTGTATCAACCTTTCCATACATTCATAGGCAAAATATTATGTATTTTATTTTCCTGGTCTTATCTCTGGGTTCCGTTAGGCATCTTAGATGAATATCATATGGTTCAGACACTGACTAAGCCCATTTTCTGTTGGAAAACCTGTCACAGAAGAAAAGAAACACTGGATTAAAACGTGGGATTTTTATTGCGATGGACTCAAATACTTCATTGCTGAATAGAATGGGAGTTTTGTCCATAAATCTGGGAGGAAAATCTAGTAGGATTTAAAGAGAAAAATCTTACTGAATAAATCTAAAGTAAAGAAATTTGAAGTACGTTACCCATGTCCCTATCTATGACAAGAAGGAATAGATTCTAATTGCTTAAAGGGGAATGTAGTACAAGAGATGTTTAGAAAATCTAAGGGATAAATGGTTCTGTCCTTGAAGATTTTTAAGAGCAGAGCAGGTGTATGCCTGCTGGGGACATAGCTGTAGAAACTGGTATTTCTTAAAGAAGAGGGAGCAGAAAGACACCCGTGGAAGCAGGTACTTTGCCATTGCTACTGAAAGTGCTGTGAATGGATGTAAAACCTCAAAATGTGATCCACAAAACTGCAAAAAGTTGTGAAATACGTATGCAAGTAGTCCAGTTAATAGATGGCTAATGGCACCACCTACTAAGGATACTCTTGGGATACTCTTGTCTGTTGTCAATGCTCAATTGGTGTGTCATGACTATATTAAAAGAAAGTATGATATGATAAAAACAATGAAATTGCATAGACTGATAATGCAGAATACTGATTTGTTTTCACCTCACTTTCTCAGCCTCCAGACAACATCAGTATGGCTGTAGATATTTTTTGCTCAAAATAACCATGTGCTCCATCAAATCAGTTGAAAATTTCTGATGTACGTTATTTTTTGAGGTGATCACTATATTCTATAAATCAGTACACTGAAGTAAACTATCACTTGGTTTTTACTTTTATTTTTTTTAATGATAAATTTTCATGTTATTTCTGATAACAGATAATAAAATTTCACCAAGTGATTATTTTTCACTGCATGAAAGATTATAGTTTCAACAGCTTTTTTTTTTTTTCCATGTTTCCACATCATCTTCTTTCTAATATATTTTTGGATTCTGACTTGAACTGCTCTAATGTTTATGTTTAATGTCTGATTTTGAGGCAGGTGGGATTATCTGGGAGAGAATGAGTTTGCCTTGGTATTGGGAATACTTCCTGATGGATGGATACTTGGATCAACTACATAAACTAGTGAATCTAAATGCATCATTTCCCAAGTGTGACCAACACTTCAGAGTTGTGACCAACACTTCAGAGTTGTGACCAACAGTTCAAAACCGTAATAGTCAGATTCTAGCAGCAGTATATTGAGCACATTACTGCTTATGTAATACTTTTATATTTATGAAGTAAACATGCATTATATGCTAGTGTTGATAGTTGTCTTAGGGCAGGAATGGGGTAGTTTCTTGTGGAAGCCTTAGAAGGAGCTTATAAATCAAATTTTTTAAACAGTATGGAAGAAATATTCCAGTTTATTTTCCTTTCTAAACCCAGAAAAATACCCACTCAGCCTCTTTAAATCCTAATTCCCTTTTTAGCATGTTGAACATTGTCACAAGACAAGGTGTATTTTTAATGCCTAGATGAGATGGTCAGTCACTCTGGCTTGTTTTCTGGCCTCATTGTTCATCTTTTGCAAGCAGATCAGTCCAGACAGTTGCGCAGTCCTGAGTTTAGACTATCTCAAAAAATATGACAGCATCTTCCCATGGTTTTTATAACAGGGATAATGGGATCCTTTTTGCTTCTCTGTCATTACAAGAGATTTTGCTTGGAGGAGTGCAGAATTATTAGAGGAGTTTATGATACAGTTATTGTGATTAGAAGCAGCTTAGTGAGAAGCAGAGACAGACAGGAAAAGAATGATGTACTAAAAAATATTCTTAGGTGCTCTAATTATTTCAAAGTGAGCAGAGGAGTGTAATGATGATTAGACATCTATGTATAGAAGTTGTGAAATTCCACCCTGTGTAATCAGCCATTCACCCTTCATGTAAAGAGCAATTGCCATGTACTAGTAGGGCTTTAACATTCGATTGTACCACATGACTTATTTTCCAGATAATTGCTGCTGTATATTGCCCATAAATTACTCCACTGTGGGAAACAAAATTCCCACAGGCAACTGGCCATGATTTGAATACATGTTAAACTTTAGAGGCAAAATCTTTTTGCAGAAATGCAGTATTTCAGGAAAGGTGTTACTGGAGACAATTCCTAAATTCAGGAAGGAAGGAATGATAATGGCAAAGGCAGACTAATTCACTGTGGAAGAGATATGTGGTGGGAAGAGCCACTTCCTGGAGTATAGATCCTGGTTCTGTCTAGTTTTGAATAGAGACTTCTATGTGAATCACTGCACACTCAGAGCAGTACAGTTAAAGTAAAATTTCAAGAGGTGGCTGATAATCCATGCTTGAGGATACAAATGGACTTCTATTCTCTCCAGTTTCTGTGAACTTTATCTGTTATGTGAGCTCTGATACACATGTGACACTTTGGAGACCCTGCTAGTCTTCCTAAGGTAGAACTTGTTAAAAAAAATATATTATTTAGCTGAATGGGCTCACTGATATAAGAAAATCTGTTGATCCGCTCTTTCATGCAGTATCTCCAATTAGTATGGCCCTTTTAAAATAAATAAACAATTATTTGGCTAGAGAGCTTGTGTAACTTGCAAAAAGCTGGTTATGACATTAACCAGACATGTAGGGGATCTTAACTGATAGACTTTAGTTTTAGGACATTTTTTTAATGATCTCAGTTCTAGTCCAATAAAAGAAACACTTGTATCTATTTCAGATATATTCTTTCTTAATACTCCCAGTGATGCGCTGGTCTAGTGCAAGAAAATACCATTTTCTGAGATAGTTGTATGATTTTGGCCTATAAATAAGTTCTGAATCTCTGTGAAATGCCATAAGAGTAGTACACATTATAGCATCAGTTTCTCTCATTCCCTCTTTCAAAGTTTGCAACTCTGTACCTGCATGAAGTTTTGTGTTTTTCTGCTTTCTGATATATCCATTCCAGATATGTTTTTGCATCTGTACTTTTATCTTGTTTGTTCCAAAATAATTTGAGATTCACTTATGGTAACATCTAGAATGGCACATGTTTACATGAGACTGCTGATTGACATGCTTTTTCTGATATTTCTTAAAAGTGACATAAGAAATGGAGGTGTTTTTTCACTTAGATTAAAACTGGCTTGACAGAGAGTTGAAATGAGTGGAGTTAAATCCATCTGGCAGCTGATTACAGTGTTGCCCAGGGCTCAGTGTTGGGGCCAGTCTTGTTTACTATCTTTGTCAATGATAATGGGATTGATTGCTCCCTTAGAAATTTTGATGATGACACCAAAATGTGGGGGAATGTTGATCTGCTTGAGGGTAGGAAAGCTTTACAGAGGGACCTGGATTGGATGAATTGATGGGCTGAGGTCTGTTGCATGAGGTTCAACAAGGTCAAGGACCAGGTCCTACACTTCAGTCACAACAACCTCAGGCAGTGCTTGGGGAAGAGTGGTTGGAAAGCTACCCAGTGGAAAATGCCATGATGTTGTTCAACAGCTGACTGAACATAAGCCAGCAGTGTGCCCAGGTGGCCAAGAAGGCCAGCAGTACCCTGGCTTGTATTAAGAATGGTGTGGTCACCAGGACTACCAAAGTGGTTGTGTCCCTGTACTCAGCACTGATGAGACCACACCTTGAATCCTGTGTTGAGGTACATTGAGGTACTGGAACATATCCAGAGGAGGGAAATGGAGCTGGTGGAGGACCTGGAGCATAAGTCTTATAAAGCATGGCTGAGGGAGCTGGGGCTGTTTAGTCTGGAGAAGAGAAGGCCTTATTGCTCTCTGCAACTACCTGAAAGGAGCTTGTGGGGAGGTGGGTGTCTGTGTTTACTCCCAAGTAACAAGTGGTAGTATGAGAGGAAATGGCCTCAAGTTGTGCCAGGGGAAGTTTAGACTGGATATTAGGAAAAATTTCTTAACTGAAANCAGGCAACTGGCCATGATTTGAATACATGTTAAACTTTAGAGGCAAAATCTTTTTGCAGAAATGCAGTATTTCAGGAAAGGTGTTACTGGAGACAATTCCTAAATTCAGGAAGGAAGGAATGATAATGGCAAAGGCAGACTAATTCACTGTGGAAGAGATATGTGGTGGGAAGAGACACTTCCTGGAGTATAGATCCTGGTTCTGTCTAGTTTTGAATAGAGACTTCTATGTGAATCACTGCACACTCAGAGCAGTACAGTTAAAGTAAAATTTCAAGAGGTGGCTGATAATCCATGCTTGAGGATACAAATGGACTTCTATTCTCTCCAGTTTCTGTGAACTTTATCTGTTATGTGAGCTCTGATACACATGTGACACTTTGGAGACCCTGCTAGTCTTCCTAAGGTAGAACTTGTTAAAAAAAATATATTATTTAGCTGAATGGGCTCACTGATATAAGAAAATCTGTTGATCCGCTCTTTCATGCAGTATCTCCAATTAGTATGGCCCTTTTAAAATAAATAAACAATTATTTGGCTAGAGAGCTTGTGTAACTTGCAAAAAGCTGGTTATGACATTAACCAGACATGTAGGGGATCTTAACTGATAGACTTTAGTTTTAGGACATTTTTTTAATGATCTCAGTTCTAGTCCAATAAAAGAAACACTTGTATCTATTTCAGATATATTCTTTCTTAATACTCCCAGTGATGCGCTGGTCTAGTGCAAGAAAATACCATTTTCTGAGATAGTTGTATGATTTTGGCCTATAAATAAGTTCTGAATCTCTGTGAAATGCCATAAGAGTAGTACACATTATAGCATCAGTTTCTCTCATTCCCTCTTTCAAAGTTTGCAACTCTGTACCTGCATGAAGTTTTGTGTTTTTCTGCTTTCTGATATATCCATTCCAGATATGTTTTTGCATCTGTACTTTTATCTTGTTTGTTCCAAAATAATTTGAGATTCACTTATGGTAACATCTAGAATGGCACATGTTTACATGAGACTGCTGATTGACATGCTTTTTCTGATATTTCTTAAAAGTGACATAAGAAATGGAGGTGTTTTTTCACTTAGATTAAAACTGGCTTGACAGAGAGTTGAAATGAGTGGAGTTAAATCCATCTGGCAGCTGATTACAGTGTTGCCCAGGGCTCAGTGTTGGGGCCAGTCTTGTTTACTATCTTTGTCAATGATAATGGGATTGATTGCTCCCTTAGAAATTTTGATGATGACACCAAAATGTGGGGGAATGTTGATCTGCTTGAGGGTAGGAAAGCTTTACAGAGGGACCTGGATTGGATGAATTGATGGGCTGAGGTCTGTTGCATGAGGTTCAACAAGGTCAAGGACCAGGTCCTACACTTCAGTCACAACAACCTCAGGCAGTGCTTGGGGAAGAGTGGTTGGAAAGCTACCCAGTGGAAAATGCCATGATGTTGTTCAACAGCTGACTGAACATAAGCCAGCAGTGTGCCCAGGTGGCCAAGAAGGCCAGCAGTACCCTGGCTTGTATTAAGAATGGTGTGGTCACCAGGACTACCAAAGTGGTTGTGTCCCTGTACTCAGCACTGATGAGACCACACCTTGAATCCTGTGTTGAGGTACATTGAGGTACTGGAACATATCCAGAGGAGGGAAATGGAGCTGGTGGAGGACCTGGAGCATAAGTCTTATAAAGCATGGCTGAGGGAGCTGGGGCTGTTTAGTCTGGAGAAGAGAAGGCCTTATTGCTCTCTGCAACTACCTGAAAGGAGCTTGTGGGGAGGTGGGTGTCTGTGTTTACTCCCAAGTAACAAGTGGTAGTATGAGAGGAAATGGCCTCAAGTTGTGCCAGGGGAAGTTTAGACTGGATATTAGGAAAAATTTCTTAACTGAAAGAGTGGTAAAAGATCGGAACAGGATGCTCAGGGGGAAGTGGTGGAGTCACCATTGCTGGAGATGTTAAAAACCCATGTAGATATGGCACTTCGGGACACTGTTTAGTAAGCCCCTTGGTCTTGGATTGACAGTTAGACTGGATGATCTTAGGGGTCTTTTCCAACTGAAATGATTCTATGGTTCTGTAATTCTAAGATTTACACCATTTTTTTCAATGCTGTCACAGGGGAATTTTGGTGGGGTGGCCACACAATTAGAACCACAGCACTGAAGGACTAAATGCAGGGCTTTGAACTAAGACACTTGAGGAAGAAGAAGCTGCTAAAATAAGATTACTCTTCTGTTAGTCTAACTGAATTTATTGGAGACTTTCGTCACAGCTTACTTATTCAGGTGGTGCTAGTGTGGACAGACCATATCCTTCCCCCTATACTGTAGATGGGCTATCAAGACATTTAAGCCTAGAAGAGATGTTGAGTCCAGCTGACAGGAATGGAGGCCAAGTAAGACCAAGGCTTTTTATTGTGGCAAAATGGACTTTTTCACTTGTGACCCTCCACAGGGATCTGTACTGATCCCTGCTCTACTATCTGACTTGAATTAGATACTGCAAAGATTATATTTTTCTAATTTGCTTTTGGTTTAATATTTACAAGTCACATTCTGCTCTGAAATCATGAGTTCTGCTTTGTCATCACAGGTTTACGAAAAGGCAGGTCTTGCCAAACTAATCTGATAACCTTCTATGATGAAGTGACTTGCCTATTGGACAAGGGAAAGGC
>WAAB01015209.1:7047-25816 GCA_013389865.1 Piaya cayana | reverse complement strand
ACACACACATCCCTCACATCTGTGCACACATGCAAATCCCACATCTGCACACACCCCCACACACCCTACATCTGTGCACGCACACACACACACACACACATATTGCTGTTCTCAGAAAGAAGGGATTAACTGTAACGCCATCTGCTAATGTTTCCCCTTATTTTCACTGATTTCCAGTGCTCCTTTCATAGACTTGGCTAATTTTTTCAGTCTCTGGGAGAGATCAGGTTTGGGTTCAAAGTGAGTAGTTGTTGTCTTAGGAAATACCTGCCTACAAATGTTGAACATGTCAACTGTCCTAGTGCTGCCAAATCAGAGTAGCTACTGGTTGGTTGTAGGTGCATCCCAGCAGCACTGCTGTTAACCTGTGCAAATACATCACTAAATGCTTCACCAAAACTGCTGCTGTGGAAGGAACGTGGTTCATCGGCCAGGAGATCTACTGGCTGCCCTCAAGCTGGCAGCTGTGTATAGGCAAGGAGTAGCATCTGCAATCCCTCTAATCCCCAGAGGACAATGAAGTGCACATCATCACCCTTTAATAATAATAAAATTAATAGTAGTCACCTTGTGACTGATCTGGAAACACAAGATATGGTGTGTGAGGACTTCAGGCAGGTATTCCTCAGTGATGTATTTTTGGTATTTCTGTGAACAGAAAGAAAATGAACAGCAGCTGCTATGTTTGCATGAGAGAAAATACCTGATGTGAGCCTTAGTGCCCAGAGGAGCCTTGTGTAAACCTGTGGTCTCTCCTCAGTTCTTCTGGCCTTGTCCAAGTATCCCAAGACACAACTGCATGTACAAGCATACATAGATACACTTGTTAGTGAGAGCTTTAATCATCTTGGTCATAAGAGCAAGACCTTCACCCTTCATCCTTTGTTCCCGTGTCCTGCTGTGCCACCTGGGAAGCTGTGATGGGAAGGAGCAAATGCACAGGGGCAAGTGGTAGATGAGCAAGAGGGAGAAAGGAAAAGCAGGAGCTCACCAGTCACCAGTTATATTTAGCTGGGCACAGGGAAACTGGAGCTCGTGCTCTCACATTCTGCGGGCCCTACAGCATCATCACGAGCACCCAATGCCTACTGTGCCCAGGCTGACCTCAGCCCACCAGAAGCCCTTGAGAGAAGGGAGAAGATCAGGAGCTGCTAGTAAACATTTTCTGAGCAATGACCTGTTGTCAGTGCTCAACTGCTATCAGTCATATGCCAATAGCATCAGTACATATTTTTCAAGGCAAGCATCTGTGAAGGTTCCACAGATTCACAGGCTCTGTACGTCATCCCAGCAGACCATCAGTGACCCACAAACCACACTGTGGTCTCAAGACTCTATAGGGAAAGACTCCACAACACTGCAGGGGAAGAAGTGCTGTGGCTTCCCCAATGAGAATGACAGTAATATCCTTCTCTGACGCCAGCCCAGTGCTCTTGCCCCTGCAAGCAGCAAAAAAGGGGATGTAATTGCACTAAAGACCAAGTTAACAACTGTGACCTCAAGAGAGGGACTTTGCAGTGGTGAACATAGCTGAACATGGGGAATGCACTCACCACGGAGCTCAGCTCAGCATCAGATCTAGCAGGCAGTCTTGTGTCCCTGAGTTCAACTGCAGACAAAGAAATGAAGCATCTGCAGAGGTAATGTGTGGCCTGAAATTAGGTCCCCACAGAGGGTGTTGGTATTAATCCTTCCTGCTTATCCATGGTGAGGATTCTGGACTGATGTTTGCTGGTTGATTTTCTAGAGCTGGGGATGGGGTCACAGTAGATGCCCAAAAAGAAGATCACATCCATGTGCAAAAACAAACAAGCCTCTTGTCTTCCAACTGAGATTCCCTTGTGCTGAAAGGGACTGAGAGGAAAAGCTTTTAGTGCCATGCATTAAAGAGATTACTAAGGACAAAAAGATCACACAAACAGTAGATAGTTTGAGGCAGCACCATGATTTTTGGATAGAACCTAAAGAAGGTCTCTACCTCCTGGGGATCCTGAATGGATGACCTGAAAAAAGTTACTCTTGATCTCCAAGAACAGTCATTACTGTTGCTCATGTCTTTTTTCTCTTGACTATCATGGCTTCTGTTTACAATAAATACCATTCTTGAGAATCACTCCTTCCCTGTGACTGAGATCCCTCAGGTTTCTTCAAGCATTTAGGTGCCACAGAGGCTATTGATCCTGGGTTCTTAGTGTCATTGCATAGTTCTGCTGGAACAGAGAGAGGAAAACTCCCAGAATGGAAAAGCCTGATCTTTGCTTGCTTTCTTATCACTTGCGTTTCAAAGCTATGGTCAAAGCAAGACATAAACTCAGTGTATCTGACCTAGGCATGCATTTACAAGCAATGCAATTGTAAGTTAGTTCTTTAGCTTTTTAATTATCAGTCAAAACAAATAAAATACTTTATCAGAGATACTTTTGGTGTTTTGAAGATAGGTTTTCATTATCATATCTTCCTCATGACGGGAAGGGTGGAAAAAAGCATCTGAGTCACCTCTGGATATCTACAATGGCACTGAAGAGGTTCTAGATTTTCAAGGATGGCTGCCCTGTCTGCAGCAGCTCTAGCAAAATACTGGTCCTAGGGTCACAGCCCATGGCAACGACCTATTTCATAGTGACACTCTACCTCTGCCTTAGTGTTACACAAACTATTGCCTTGATCCTGAGGTAAAGTCCTGGAATGTCTGCAACTTTCTCTGTTTCTAGACTCCACAGCAGAAGTTTAGGGTTGCTACTTAATATAACTAATTATAAACTCATTTTTGAGAATAACTTCCTAAACCATATCTGCAGAGAGTTCAGAATCTGTAGGGTCTCTGGCACAGCTGTTTGGTATGTCAGAATGATCAGCTAAGATACCTGAGATGACCCATTTTGAGAATTTAGTTAAGCCAGTGATGGCTGAAAGAGAAATCCAGATGCAGTCTGACCTCAGGCACTGCCAATGTGCACCAAGTCCTGAACATCTCTCAGTGCTTTGGTCCAAGCAGCTCTCCATACAACAAAAGATGGGCAAAATTGGAACCTAGATGACTATCAAGATGAGCTGATTCATGGTTTTAATAAAAAGGAGGTTTAGGGGATCTAGGGTCAAGCTGGGGCACAGAGTAAGGGATATGAAATAAAAAGCAGACTTTTTTGAACCTTGCAGAGCTCCATCACATTACAAACAGTTCTTGTATTGAGAAAACACTTTACCTTCCTTTCTAGTTCTTTGCTGTGCTCTTTGCTGGGTCCTCCTCTCTGCACCACAGTGGGAGCACAGAGGCACATGCTGTGGGTACTGTGGGGCTTTGCCATCCCTGCTTTGCCTCCACCAAAAAGGCAACCCACAGTCCTGGCTGCTGGAGTTTTCACAACCGTGGAAAAAGTTTGTGACCTGCTTTTTCTGTGGAAACTACAAAAAAAAAATCCAATTCACACAAAATCCATGTCAGTAATAATCAATGATTACAAGTCAAAAAATAACCATCAGTTTCATCCTTTCTTAAATAGTATGTGCTCTTTTCTCACTACAGATGCAGTTCATGTTGCTGCTGTGTGCTATAAAAGTAGATGCAAAAAACTTTACCACTCCCAACCAGCTGAAGGGAAGCATTGAAATAATGCTGGGAAGCAGAAAACGGCACCTAAAGTCTTCTTGCCAAGTTTTGTCCCTCTCCTGCATGAAAAAAAGGCAGGGTTCAGAATAAATCTCCATGCAAGTCCATGCCTCAAACTGCTGGGCTGGAAAGCAAGGGAAGTATGCTGGGGAGGTTTTCCTCATGCTTTTAAAATGCATAAGAATAAGTCCTTCAAACAATGGCAATGGAGTCAAACCAAATCTGGCAAGTTGTGGTGTTTTCGGAGCTGTCTGGGGGATGCTCAGCTGCCTGAGCGGTGGTTTTCAGCAGAGGTTCACTGATATACTCAAAAGGGTGAGAAATGTCTCCATCCACGCGGAAAAATATGCTGTGATCCCTGGAGGTAAGGAACATGTCATCAAAGGAACAGGCATGTGGATAGACAAGGCTCTGACACAGAAGAGGGTTAAAAATTCGTAACTCAGTGGAGATCTGCCTATGGTCTCTGTGAGCCCCAACTAAATGTGCTCGTTAGAAGGGTTTGCCTTTCATGTAACTAGTCCTGCAACTGCAAAGAGGCAGCGCCACCTTGTGGCCAGGGACCCTGCCAAGTCGAGGACAGGTTGGAGTGGGAGGAAGGTTTGATAGTCTTAAGGGTCCATCCCAGCTACATGATGGGTCCGTCCTTACTGCCTTCCACGGTGTGTTACTAGCTATTCTCCCTTCCTGCACCGCTTGCCTCAGATAAACTGGACCCATTTTGTTTAGGACTAGTGGAGAGCCACAAACCCCAGGAGTATTTTCTGGAATGGAAAGTCCAAAGACACCGTCTTCATGTGCATACATGTCAGGGAAGAATCATTTAATTGGATTTAATATGTCATCAGGCAGAGCAACTGGGCTCGGATCCACTGAAATCTCTGGCAAAATTCTCACTGAATGGAGTAAAAGCCCAGATCCCAAGCACCCAGGCGAGCAGAGTGCTCCAAAGCTATGAGCAGCTTTCCAAGAAATTCATCCTGGATCTGTGTGGTTTGGGCCTCCCAATGCCCCATGCAGCTTTTTCAGATCTCAGTTGACACTTGGCTATTTAATCACTATCTATCTGAAATAAATTATTGGACTTTGTATTTTTTCTTAATTTTCTGGCAAATGATTTCTGCCCAGCATGAGTTTGCAGCAGAAGCTGTTTACACCAGCCTTAGAAGGACAAAACAGTTGAGAAATGATAAAAAGTCTATGAGGAAAGACTTAGCTTTAAAAAGAATAATAACGTGCAGTTGCACATATAAAACACAAGCCTTGTTTCATTTATGGGAATGATATATAGGCCCAAATCCACCATTTCTCCACAGGGACTCTTATTCCCATTAATGTCAGCACAAGCTAGGCACTGAAATACCTGCCTCGACCTGACCCTTGATTCCCACCAATTTAAACATTCCTCTGCTTGAGAGTGAATTAGGTACCTTGGCACTATAATAACTTCTTGAATTCATTGACTGTCCCAGTTATGAAACTTCAAAAAAATTTTGGCTGATTTACCCCATGAAAGGACCTTTGTGCATAAAGGGCTTCAGAGAAAGCCTTTTTTCTAAAGACTCATTTACGTGGCAGTCTTTCTTTCCTCAGCTACACCTAGATATCTATGATTAAAGGCAAGGCAGAGATTCCATAAAGTTTAACCAGGCTCACATCAATGAGCACAGGGCAGGCAGCAATGACACCAGTGAGGGTCTAGGGGAGCTATCTCAGGAGAACTGAGAACTTTCCTTGCTCTCCCCTCTCTTCCAAGATGTGATGGATATTACTCTGGGAAGCTGTTGATGTAATTTTAGAAAACTGACTCCCAAAGTAATGACCAAATTGAGAAACCAGCTGGGACAAAAGCTCCTCTGGGTGCTCTCAGAGGTATTAGTGTTTCAGAACACACCAAAAAATGAAGAAAATGCTCAATTGACATAGATGCCAAAAACCCTGGGTAAAAATTCTTATTGCTTTCGGTGCTTTATTTTCCTTTTCCCACCTCAACTGGCCCTGTAAGCCTCCCAGCTCCCTTGGAGAACTCTCTGCTGTATTTGGGCCAGCAGCTGGGTAGATATATTCTCTCTACTCCCCTTGATGTTGCCCATCTTTGTAGGTGCTGTGGGGGACAATGCTTGGGTTTTGGGGACACAGAATCAGGTGAGGCACAGCTCCTTTGCAAGCTCTTTTGCTTCCACCAGGAGATGGAGGGTTGGAGCTCTGGATCTTGGTTTGCTTCTTGTGAAGCGGAGAAGACTAAACTTCGGTCTCCAGAGGCTGCTCTTTAGAGCTTTGTCCTGAAAAGCAGGAAGTATTTTGCATTTTTTTTTAATTACTCGCTTGCAAAAATTTCCCCTTGTTTCTTTTATGATGTTGTTTTTATATAAACAGTAAGGAGCTTGGTGTACAGTACCTTAACCTGCCTCGCCACAGTTTATGAACAGCTTGGGCATACAAGGCATGCTACGTTCACAAACCCCAGGCATCACCTTTCCACCTGTGCTGTCATTGAATAAAACAGGTCAATGAGTTCAGAAGGTGAGAAATGTCCTCCTGTCCCAAACTGTCCATGCAGTCTCTGCACCAGGGGCTGCAACAGGAGGGACTGTCTTGGGGTCTGGCTCCTTTTACAGCCCGTTCTTCCAGCACTCCCACTTTCTCATCCTATTGTTAGAGGCTACATCTCTGTAATGCAATTTTCATCCTTCAGTTTACCGTATCTCCTTTTGAACCTGCAGATACAGCATCCTCAACCCCCTGTGTCAGCAAGTGACCTCCTATGGCTTTGTATACCCCCAGATTCTGGTAGGTGTTTCGCTGCCTCCCGAGCCAATGGCTTTGGAGACCCGTCAATGATGGTTCAGCACAACCCAGTGAGTTTAGTGTCCCACTGTGATGGGCTGGTTGTGCATGGGAACACAGGTGGGTACCAGCCCCCTTACTACTGTGCTGCACCACTCCTTTGAGTCCCCTGGATCAACTCTGCCTGGTCCTGGTTACTTATTAATAATATCTATTTGACCTTATACCTCCTGTTACCTGCTTACTTTCCTTTACTTCTGCTAGGTCTTTACTCCGTGTTACTTTTTTAGTTCTGATTGCTGTGGCTCCTCCAGCGGATCTACTGTAGAGTGTGTCAGATGCAAGAAGCTCCCCAACAGCTTCAGCTGTAAAATCAGCAGCAAAGAAATTTCTGAGCTCCTCTGCCTTCATGAAGCCTGTCTGACCCATTTATACCCTTGTCATCAGAATTCCCACTGATTTTCTAGCTGCCTTTGTGGCTTTGATATATTTAGAGAGTCCTTCGCCAGGAGTTAAGAGCTTCCTTTGCAAGACAGTTTCCGTATTCTTATTTTTAGGTATATTGATTTCCTGCTTCATCATGATCTGATGTGTTTTATGGGCTTCCTTGTTCTTAGACCACTTTGGGCTTTTAAGGTTAAGTTTGGGTTTGGTTTTCTTCTTTTGTTTTTTTTTTTCTTTTTTTTTTTGACTAATCACTGCAAAAATCAGTATCTTCAGCTCACATCCCTAAAACCTGGGAGAAGTCAATTTAATCCTCCTTGGGAACCCTCAATAAACAAAGCTGCTCCATCCACAAATACCAGACACAAGGCTTTGAAACTGGGCTAAAAATAAGGGAGAGGGTGGGAAGCGGGCAAAAATAAGAAATTGATGAATTGGCAGCCACTAAACTTGACAAATGACAGTCATCTCAAGGGAGTGGCAAATGAGTAAGGTAGTGCTAGGCTCACTCTGCTTGCCTTTATTTAGTTTGTGGGCCTGGGCTAACGAACAACACGTTTCAGGCAAATTCTCTGTTCCTGGGTTGTGCTGGGGTCCAGTCACCTTTATGAGCCTGGGATGAAGCTAAGGTGGTCTTTCCAAAACCAGCAAACAACAATGATGTTCACCAGGGCATCAGTCTGAAACTTGTCACCCCTCTCCCAAGTTTCCCAAAAAGGTCTCCATATGGGGGGGGGGGGGCGTTGTTGGGGAAATCATTCCTAGCAAAGAGGGGAGCACTTCTCATTAGTGGGGAGGCTGCTTGTCCCTTATCTCCATTCTTCTTGTTGGAAGGAATGTTATCATTCACCTTGGAAACAACAAGCTATCCAATTCAAAGAAAGCACACCAGAAGTCAAAAGTCATGCCCTTTGGTTTGCAGTGGTATCTTACCTTTGTTGTTCAGTCTGACTTGTTTATGCCTCAAGCCTGGCACAAGACATTCAGAACCTATGCAAAAACACTTTCAAGAAGGAAACAAGGAGTGTTTTTCACAAGCAGTTAACCAGAAAAAGGCAGAATGCTTCCTGCTTTCAGGCCTCAAACATGCAGCATTTCACATGCAGGTTTGGAGGCCCGGCTTTGCTGGGGAGTGTGAGGTTTTACACCTCATTTTCAAGGCTGCTTTCAGGCATAAACCATACATACAGCATAAGATCTGTCAGGTCATATTAAGCCCACACTTATCCCACTGTCCCATCATCTTACTGTGTGACAGCTCCTCTGAGGCAGCTGCTCAGATCCAGACTCTAACCTCAGAGTCATCCACAGCACTTTCCCTCCCTCACCACCTCACATCTCTCGAATGTGCTCAGGTGTATCCAGCTACATGAAGAATGGCATGTGACTTAAGCAATCCTAATAGCTCCATACAAGTATGTCTTACAACCACACAAACCTCTGTCCCCAAATTATTCAACATTTTCCAGTACACCTTCTGCTGATGTGCTAAGCAATCTCTCTAGTGTAATTTTTGGTATCGCAGGGGAGCAGATGGATGGGAGATTCCACAATGCAAAATTATTTCACAGAATCACAGAATCACCGGGTTGGAAGAGACCCATCGGATCATCGAGTCCAACCACTCCCACCAAACACTAAACCATGTCCCTCAGGACTTCGTCTACTTGTGACTTAAACACCTCCAGGGAAGGCAAACCAACCACCTCCCTGGGCAGTTTTTTTGTGGCAGTTCAGCCCTGAAGACTTTGATCCTGCCTGAAGGCATGTCCTCTCTCACTCCAGTGGGTGAGGGTTGCACTGAGCTTCCTTTTCTATACCCAGTGGGTTTTGAAATATAAGCAACTGAAATAACGAATAATCATAGAATCACAGAATTATAGAATAACCAGGTTGAAAGAGACCCACCGGATCATCAAGTCCAGCCATTTTCTGTCAGACACTAAACATGCCCCTTAGCACCTCATCCACCCGTCCCTTAAACACTGCCAGGGAAGGTGACTCAACCACCTCGCTGGGCAGCCTGTNGATAACCCAAGCAGTATCATTCATAAAGCACCACAAGGAGCTATTTTCCATGATCTTATTTTCCAAGATCTTATTTTCCAACAGAATCACACATTGCCAATCGCCAAACAGAAGTGAAATACCAGAGAGTTTGCTTTTTCAGTGCAGAATTCCAGTCCAGATAAAATAGCTGTTGCTGTCTTTGAAATGCTAAAGAGTACTAAGCTTCCAGTATTTTCTGATAGCTCCATCCCAGCACAGGCTAAATGAGAACTGGCAATGGTTACAGAAATTAGCTTTGAACTACAGCACTAAAATTTCCTCGGCAGTTATATGATGCAGATACTTGACTACTTTTTCTGTTTTTATTACCAGTAACAGCAGATGTCTAGATATCACGTCCTCAATAAAATTTTACTGCATTAAAGTTTCATTTACCGTTGACCTTTCAGCTGTACTTCGAACATCTATTGCTTTGAGAAAGAATGAGAGATAACATTTTAAATCCTTTTCATGTGCTTCTAGCAGGCTACTGTTACAAATACTTTAAGGATCCCCTGCAATAAGCTGATGGAATCAGGCAATTTACCTAAAAGACCAAAATGCAGAGGCTGTTAATCTTGATACAGAGACTCCTTTTTATTAGACTCCGCGTAACCCCAAGTTTCAATCTGCCATACAAAGAAAGGGAGGAGAGGTATCCAAGCAAAAGCAGCCAAAGGAACAAAGTACCTAAGCTTTATGACTTTTTGCCATTTATTCTGCCTATACCCCATGCGTTATTCAGCATCTCACCCCATGAAAACTCCATGGAGTGCTCTGCTGGAGGCAGAACTTTTTCCTGCTGCTGAAAAAATCAGGAAAAAGGGGGAAAAAAAAATTAGCAGAGGGATTAGAAGCAAGGAGCATCTCCTTCATCCCAGGAATGGTGGGGCATCACAGGGCTCAAAGAAAAAGAAGGTGGCACCAGACATAGGGGATGAGGGTGAGCATACATTAATGAAACAGTTAAGGAAAGGAGCTGCCCTCCCTCGTAGGGATTTTCTAGCTGGAGGAAGGATGGGGCTACTCTGCCTCTCATCCTAAGTGTAGCCGCCATGCCTTGCTTTGCTTCTGCCATCCTTTGAATGATGTATCATGAATAGCTACGTCCAGATAGCCGTTTTCTCATGGAGTAAAGATCACCTTGTGCATATTGAGGTGCACGCAGCCAGTGGAGGCTGGCTAAGGCCACCAGAACCTGGCCTGCTTATAGACACTTGCCGAGGCAAGCACTGTGCAGCTAGGTCACAGTAGCAAAGTGTACAGGAATCAGATGGAAGAAAGAAAAAAAAAACCACAGGCAAACCACAAGGAAAAAATGGCACCTTTTCCACAAGACCATGACTGAACTACTGCTCAGCACAGGCAGTTCAGAGAAAATAGTGTCTATCTTCTTTTGCTAGAGAAGCCACATGAGAAAGATCAGGACTGTTTAGTTCCTAGTTTTCATAGCTTCATAGCTGGTGAGTGGGAGCTGGTTTTGATCACTGAGAGAACTGTAGCCACGCATCAGCGTTCATGTCCTGTTAACCTCTATGGCCACATGCAGTGTTCTCTTACCACTGGCCCCCAAATTCATCATTTAAGCTGAAAGACACTTCTTTTTTTACCTGTGCCACATCAACAGATCCATTCTCTCAAAGCTGCCAATACAGATAGCAGGTTGTCCAACATTTTCAAAGGAGATGCAGCTATGCTAAGAACCCACAAAAGCAATCACAGAAAATTGGTGCTTACAATGTTAAATGTTTCACCTTCATTAAGGATTAAGAATATTTCTGATCAGAACTTCTGAGTGAAAGACAGGTGCTGATGCAACCAGTCTCTGCACAATTGTGTCTGAACTCTGCATAAGTTTAAACAGAAAATGGTCTCTGAAATTAAAAAAAAAATGATTACACCACTGAGTGGCTTCATAAGAATGCCTTGGTACAGAGAAAAAATAATGTTTACTAGGAAAAGATACTCTGCATATACAAAAACCAAACCACAAAATGTAACATGGAATTAAATGATGGTTTAAATGGCCTTAAACTATAAATATATTTACATATTTGTGTATGTATGTATTTTACATATATAAGGAAATGTCAATACTAGTCTATAGATAGTGCATACTCAGTACAGTAAAATGTGGATTGTTTTACAGACTTATTGAGTGTATGTAAGAAATGAAAAAAAACCCCAACCCTTAAGATCACCCAATCAAAACATAAAAAGTGAAAGAGAAAAACATGCTAACACTTTGTATGGGAGCTGACTATGTAAAAATCAATGTGATGGTGTAAGACAGAGAACAATAATGTTTGTTTGAAGGAATTGTTTCTTGTCATTGTATTGGGAAGGAAGGTTGCATGAAAGGTCAGACAAGTACTGTTGTCTCACACAATGCGTGTCAGCAGAGATCTGAAATGAATGCTTTCAGATAAGAAATACTGGGGGATAAAGGAAGAGAAAATGCCTGCATCTGATATCATAAAGGGAAACAGGTTATGTTCTCATGAAGAACAGTTTTGATCTGCCCAAAGCCATGCAGGCTGCCTGCAGCTGAAATGGAATGAGCACAAATACAGGTAAAGCTCTGCTTGTTGACATTTTTCAGCATCGTACATATAGCCTGGACCATCTTCCAAAAGAACTGAAAGCAGCAGGGTTAAAATCCAGGTAACTTGTCTATAATCCTTCCCTTGGCAATGTATCAGCCTCTTGAAAGAAGTCTAATGTTTACTGGAACAGGTTAATGCTTTTTAAAGTTCTCCTCTTCTCCCTACTCTCCACTTCATTTTTCTCTTAATTTAGAGAGTTGTCCATGATCTCTTTCAAGCAGGGTTCTTCTTTAGAAAATCTTCAGAGAATCTGGGGTTATGTACTTCATTGTCTTCTCTGCTGAGGTAACTGCATTGGTGAGATGCTGTGAAGCTCTGGTCTGACCTAGCGTTGCAGTGGTCATCCACCCTTTTATGGCTCTGGTCACTTAGTATCTGTTCTGCATCCTAAAGCCCTCAGGCTCCCGTGATATTCCATACTACAGAGAAATTGGATAAGAAAAGAAAAGAAATAAGGAGTAGCTCTGGATCAGAAAGGTCCCTTCTTAGAGCTTTCAGCACGTGGCACACTGCACATGATAATTTTCTCTCTGTAACATACCAGCCCTCAAAGAACACTAAACAGTAAATTTTTGTCAGTGAAAAGTTGACATCTTTGAAAAGCTGGAAATGCTAAAATCCATGTAAATCTGACCAAGTTACTATCCAAACAGGTGTTTTTCTTCTTTTAAGAAGATGCTTTATAAAACATCAGGTTTTTGTGTGCTTCTATCACGTTTTAGGCCTCAATTCTGCAAATTCCATAAGTGTATTACAATTAAGCAGACAATTAAATAGGCATGCTTCACTAAATGGGGTTACATTCTTACACCACAGAAGTGAAGCTAAAATGGCATTTAAAGAAGTTTTGAATGGACGATGTGCTTTTCTGTTTACTGGATGCTTGTGGAACACAGCAAATCAATCGTATCACAGGGCAGACCTCCTCAAACCCCCGCTTACTCTGCAGCTCCCTTGCAGAGTTCAAGGATAAATCAGGCAGTATTTTGAGAACACACCTTCTAGCTAATGAAAAACCTGTGCTGAACAGCGTCCTCTGGGCTATATATATGTCACTTTACCCCTTTGAAAATCTGCAGCAAACTAGGCAATGGCAGAGCTGGTGGGAGGGCACCAGCCCTCTGGACTGCCAGCCCAACTTCAACTGACTGTGAATCTTGCATAAGGCTGAACTAGGAAGTGCTGCTGCAGCACCTATTTACACTACAACAAGTGGCTTAAAAGAGGTACAGGTTATAACCACCTGTGATGCCTGCATGTGTGTCTGTGCTGAAAGATGTGTTCAGTCAATGCAGACAAACGTCCTGTGAGGCAGCAGAACACTGGGCAGCCAAATCATTGCTTTGACCCTTGCTTTTCATGTATCCCTCGATTCAAGTATGACTACCAAGGTTTTAGAAAGGTCTTTGTAAGATGAGTGCCTGGTTCTCTATTAAGGATTTTTTTTTCAGCTGCAGAAATAGGTTGCGTTTTTTTGTCCTTATACCACTTCGACCTTCTAGATCAAGGGAGGATGGACAGAGTGGAGTTTAGGGTCCAACAATGTCTGCAGCCCATAATGCTATAGTTTAGGAATGCAGTTCCCACAATCTTGTATGAAATACTTACCCAATCATCATCTCCCTCTGAAAATCGACCTCTATCTGAGGAATGCATCCCATATGGGTTGTTGGGCTGATATCCTGGGTTTGCATGGCCAGAAGTGGTCTTGACTCTGGGGAACATTGAGGTCTGTCTCTCATCAGGGGGATTTGGGTTGGAATCTTCTGACTTTATCAGCCTTTTTTTCTCTGGATCTTGTTTGGTTTTGGCTCTTCAGGGGAAATGAAAGAACAAAAGATGTTTTAAAAGACCTTCCAATGTGCCTTACTTATTAAGTTCAATTTATTGAGTTCCTCACTCCCACCTTATTTTGAATGCTCAGTCTTATTTTGAAACATGTAGTAGATTTTTCTAGTACACCTATTGCAAAACGCTTGTTATCTATGATGGAGTGCAAACATTGGCATTCTCTATCATAGATGGGGCTAAGCTGCTACGAGACACTAGTGCTTAGAATGAAGGAGTTTCCTTGGTCACCACTAGCTCTAAGTGATTATTCAGAGGAAGAAATGAGTCATTCATTAGGCCCGTTTTAGAAAAGTTGCCCTTGTGCCTGTTTCCAAACATGGATGCTCAAATGATGTGTTTGAATTGCCTGTGATGACAAGACCATACATCACACATACATCCACATCAGCTCTTGCCACTGCTTGGTGTGCTGTACCTGCTATGGGCAGTCTCATAGGCACCTTTACATGGGTAGAGTTGGGAGCAAAGGCAGAGTAGCTGCCTGGATGTTTCTGTATTTATTGTGTGGAGAGAAGTGAGGAAGTGCAACTGCAACTGGGAATTTGCGAGTATGCTGGGAAGAGCAAGAAGTAAAGAGATTTTTGACAGGAAATGCCACCTGTACTGAGCTAAAAGGGGCATACTGAGCCTTGAGCTCTAGTCCTAGCAGGGAAAGCTGCAGAGAGTCTGCATGTGGGTGACACAGTCTTCTGATATTATCATCCTTCTTCAGCCTTGTCCAGATGCCATATCAGTAAAGACTAGGACAGGATTAGGGTTAATGGGTCAGGTGTGTGTTTTGAAAGACTTAACTAAAGCTTTTGTGGTTAGGTTCATAGCAAGAGAACAAATACTTCTGGGGAGACTTCACAGGTGACATCAAATTCTAATGGCTACATGACTAAATGAACTTGACATGCAACTGCATTGTGGCCCTGTCCCTCTCTAAATTACTTCTTAATTCTCCAGGAACATGCAGCAATGCAGTTTCTATTCAATTGCCACATAAGAAAAATACTCTTACCTTACTGAAACAACAGAGACTGCTATCACTAGAGCCAGGATAATTGCTCCAAACACTGTACCCACTATTATAAGGATGAGTTCACGATCTGGAAAAGAAAAAAAACAAAACTAAACAAACAAGAAACAACTATTGAAAACTTATGGTAAATACTGAAAACTGAGTCCTGTTTCTTATTAGAAGAAAACAAGGAAAGGAAAGGAAAGGAAAGGAAAGGAAAGGAAAGGAAAGGAAAGGAAAGGAAAGGAAAAGAAAGGAAAAGAAAGGAAAAGAAAGGAAAAGAAAGGAAGGGAAAGGAAAAGAAAGGAAAGGAAAGGAAAGGAAAGGAAAGGAAAGGAAAGGAAAGGAAAGGAAAGGAAAGGAAAGGAAAGGAAAGGAAAGGAAAGGAAAGGAAAGGAAGGCTGGCTATTTTGATCCCGGCTCAGGTTCCTACTTCTGTGCACTGAATGATTTCATACATAGTTGTTCAAGTATAGCTGAGGGGCAGAAACAACTCAGAGGGCATAGGGGTTGCTTAGAATAATAGAATAATAGAATGTCCTGAGCTGGAAGGGACCCACAAGGATCATTGAGCCCAACTCCTGTCCCTGCATTGGACAACTCCAAAGTCCACTCCAAACTAGTAATTCTTCTAAAATATGAAGTTAGGTGTCAAATAGTTTCTTTTTTTCTGTGCCATAGGTAGATAAGGCATGCTGATTTGAGGTGTCTGTTATGTGGCACTTGCTGTAGAACCAGCATGATTAAAGGAGGAAGACATGCATTCCATTCTCTTTTATCTTCCTTCAGCTGTGAGTGGAATCGCTACCAAAAGCTAGTCTTAGCTCTGTGTAGCCACAGTAAGAGAAAAAAAACCCCAAAACCAAAAAAACCAAACCAAACAAAAAAAAACACATTAAAAAAAAACCACCAAAAAAGGGGGAATTGTGTTCTGCAGTGTGTAATCTCAAGATAAGGGTGTGAAGAGTGAGACAGTCTCTTGAGCTACCTGAACCTTGCTGGTAGCACCTGCTTGAAGATTCCAGTCTGGATTTGTGAGTTTGCCATGTAATACACTGAGTGCCTGTACTGGAAACACACAATGTGAAGCCACCAGCTGTGGCATTGTCAGGGAACAATCCATCACACTGATTCATAGGAGCATATATCAGTACAAAAGGGAATATGATTTCTCAAAAGACATTGTGCCCAACTATGAGAGGAACTACAACTGTTCATTTTTCAACTTGCTTTTGACTGTATCAGATGTTCTGGCTTTAGGCACATGAAGAAGAAATTAGGAATATCCTCTCCTAATCTATACGGTGGTGGAAACTGAAGAAGCTGCAGCAAACAGCTGCAAAACAAATTCAGAATAGGGAAAAAGCCATGGAAGGGCAACCTGCTTAGTGTATCCAAATTATGATGATTCTGTGATGAGGCAGCTGGGGCCACCATCTATTCACCAATGTAGAATACCAGATATTATTCAGAGCTTACTTCCAAGGTAAAGTACAAACAAGAATCAGTGTCTGGATATTAAAGCAGAAACATTTCTAGTGAGAATAATCCACTGACATTTTAACAGAAGGAGCTATCAATTACAGGAGAAACTAATCCATTAGTAGTGCTGAATTCAGTATTGCATGTCTTTAGGTAAGGACTAAACGTCATTCTGTCAAATAACCTCTGTTTGACTGAAAACTAGTGGGCTTAATGCAGAGGTCCATCAGAGGAAATGCAACTTTCTGAACATGAGATTCATGAAGAATTTTTCCTTTCAGGAAAGAGTGACATTCCTCTTCTTTTTTCCTAACTATTTCCTGCTATCAATACATGATAGTGGCACTCTTATAGGATAATACTTGCTACTTTTGTTATTGCAGGCAGATTAAACATTATTGAGTATGTTTCCATACTATAATTATGAATCAGAAATTCTTGTACTTACTGTTAGTGCAGTTCACTCCAGCGTAGCCCACTGGACAACTACATGAGGGAACAAAGAAGAAAGACGACGTTATTAAAGCAGATGGTCACAAAACAATAGTATATTTCCATCTTTTATCAGCTGTTTCTCTGCAAGGTACATTCATTACAAGTTTCTTCTTTAATGTTATCTTAATATTGAATCATAGCATCATAGAGCAGTTTCAGTTGGAAGAGACCTTAAAGATCATCTAATTCCAACTCCCTGCCATGGACAGGGACATCCTCCATCCAACCTAGCCTTGAACACTTCCAGGGATGGGGCATCCACAGCTTCCCTTGGCAACCTGCTCAGTGCTTCACCACCCTCATTGTGAAGGATTTCCTCCTAATGTCTAGTCTAAATCTTCCCCTCTCCATTTTATAGCCATTCCCCCTAGTCCTATCACTAAATGTCTTTGTAAAAAGTCCCTCCCCAGCTTTCTTGTACACTCCTTTCAGGACTGGAAGGTCTCTATAAGGTCTCCTCTTCAGGCTGAACAAGCCTAACTCTATCAGCCTGTGAGGTGTTTCAGCCTTCTGATCATCTTTGTAGCCCTCTTCTGGACCCCTTCCAACAGCTCCATATCCTTCTTATACTGAGGATTCCAGAACTGGACACAGTACTCCAGATGAGGTCTCACAAGAGAGGAATAGAGGAGCAGAATCACCTCCCTCGATCTGCTGGCCATGTTTCTTTTGAAGAAGGCCAACTGTATCCTGGGCTGCAGAGCTGTGAGCATGCATTACCAGCTCATGTCGAGCTTCTCATCAATCAGCACCCCCAAGTCCTTCTCTGCAGGGCAACTCTCAATCACATCATCCCCCATCCTGTACTGAAACTGCAGATGGCCCTGATCTAGATGTAGGACCTTGCACTTGGCCTTCTTGAACCTCATGAGATTCACACAGGCCTACTTCTTCAGTCTGTCCAGGTCCCTCTAGATGACATTCCGTCCTTCTGGTGTGGCAACTGCACCACTCAGCTTGGTGTCATCTGCAAACTTGCTGAGGGTGCACTTGATCTTGCTGTCTATTTCATTGATGAAGATATTTTGATAGGAATGGTTGGACTCGATGATCCAATGGGTCTCTTCCAACCTGGTGATTCTATGATTCTATATTAAACAGCACTGAACCCAGTACAGACCCCTTAGGGACACCACTTGTCATGGATCTCCATCTGGACACTGAGCTGTTGTTTAGTTTAATTGATAGAGTTTACTTTAATTGACAGAGTAAAACAGTCTGAGATTTTCAGAATCGTCAATGACCTGGGCACTAAAATTTTCAGGTTCTCAGCCTCAAATACATTTAAAAGGTCTAATTTCTTTGAAGAACTAAGCCCCATACCTCTGAGTCACTTGGAATTTCTACCCATTTTCTTTATCAAAAGCCTCAACATAAGGTCTTTAAGGGTGGGCAGCTCTTTATCTTTCTATCATGCTAATTTCCCGTATTTAAAATATACTGACTTCACAGGAGGAAGCGTTTAGTAGCAGCAATAACTAAAAGAAGAGTTGAATAAATGGATATGGGGAGTAAGGTCCCTCTGCTTATCCCACTTGTCCATTGGGAGCAGAGCCAAACCAGTCACCTACTCTACTTCACCAGCAAACAACACTATTCTTTTCTGATCCCAAACTGTCAGAAATATCCACAGGAAACAACAAGATGAAATAGTGAAGGTCTGAAAGTTATCAGGAAACAGAGATAGTCCCTGCTGATATCAGTGGAAACTTTCCAGGGATTTGAGGCAAGCCTTGCTCTAATGCTTGTTGATTACCAGTTCTTATGGCTCAATTACTTTGAGGGAATAGTTTATGCTTGTGTGGGCTACCCAAAAAAAAAGTGAGTAGTAGTTTATCTACTTCATTAACTCACAGATGATCTTGGATTTCCTTGACTTTCCTCTGAGGTATTACGAGTGCACATCAATGGCTAACACCAAGCAGTTAAAATGCTATAACTTTTGACACCATGGGAATGATCCACCTAGCTGGCTAACCACCTTAGGCATCTCTCTGATTCATGTAGGTACAGACTATTCTTCTAGATTGAGGGTGCCCCATGCTAGATTCTCTTCTCCCCGTCTTTGCCTAGAATACAGAAATGCAAGAAAAAGCTGAGTACTCACGGCACACATGTATCATACTCCCTTAGAAAGTTAGGCATGCATTTGCACTTTGGAATCCCATTTTCTTTTTCACAGAATTCGTTTGCACTTGCAGAGCAGTTACTGCAATCTGTATTTTCAGAAGGAAAAAATACAGAGTGAATTGAAGCTAGCCCCCAAAAATCAGCATTGGAGAAAATTGTGCCCTGTCCCTGCCTTTTTTATCATTGCATTGTAAACACATAGAAATGTAGCACTTTAAAGCATCAGAAGGACCTTTTTTTTTTAGGATTATACCTATGTAGATGTCATAGTTTGATTTTTGGCCCCTTTTTAAAAAAAACAGTCAGATTGTGGCT
>WAAB01015208.1:0-10741 GCA_013389865.1 Piaya cayana | reverse complement strand
CATGGGTTAGTGATTGATGGGAATGGCTGGACTCGATGATCAAGTGGGTCTCTTCCAACCTGGTGATTCTATGATTCGTGCTTCTATGCAACCTGAGAGGCAGGAATAGGGGGAGCACCAGGGATAAGAAGACCTTGATGAGCAGCACCAGCCAGGGCTGCAGCACCAGTGTGGGAGGGAGCCGTGTGCTGGGAGCGAGAGCGAGTGCAGCGAGCGGTGGCCTGTGCAGGATGAGTCACCAGCCGTGGGCATCAGGTGGAGCTGAGCAGAAGGGGCAGCTGGAGCTAAGAGCAGGAGACAAACACTTCAGCGCTGTCTAGCAAAAACTCCTGACAGGAAAATCTACACCTTGAGCCACGCAGTTACCCGAAGAAATCAGCGCTTGCCACCACTGGGGTCGTCAGGTCCCTCCTCCCTGCTCTGCTGTCATGCTGACTTGTTTCTCACAGCATCCCTGTGTTCTCATCCCCACTGCAGGTGGGATCGCAAAGGGAACAATACCAGGCTGTCCCTAGGCTTAAGGTGACAGTGAGGAGAGGTGTCGGGCATCCTTGTTATCCTGCCACCCTCCTCTTGGCTCAGGAAGCCTCCAGTGCTAGCAGGTGGAGAACAGCTTCTCTATGTTGGCTCCTGCTCTGCAAATCATGGAATCACAGAATCACCAATTTGGAAAAGACCCACCGGATCATCGAGTCCAACCATTCCCACCAAGCACTAACTCATGTCCCTCAGCGCCTCATCCACCCGGCCCTTAAACCCCTCCAGGGAAGGTGATTCCACAGCCTCCCTGGGCAGCCTGTCCCAGTACCGAGTGACTCTTTCCGTGAGCATTTTTTTCCTAATGTTCAGCCTGACCCTTCCCTGATGGAGCTTGAGGCCATTCCCTCTCATCCTGTCCCCTAGTGATTCTGTCCAACCTGGTGATTCTGTGACTCTATGAAAATAAGCCCATAATTGAGAGGCATCAGCCCTAAAGTGAAGACCAGTGCTCCTGTCAGTGGAGCACCTATGGGAGGCCAGGGGGCTGCCCTACTAATTAGTGGGGCTGGCAGCTCGTTAGTGCAATGAGGAGCAGCTGGGCCAGTAGCTACAAGTAGCTGGGGGACTGCAGATGGGGCTAAGCCAGGTTTTGTGGTCAGTCTGGGCTTTTAGGCTTCATGGAGCAGCAACTAAAGCCGTGCACCAGCCCACAGAAGGTAACGCCGCTCTAGCTGCTGAAGAGGTTTTTGCTGGGGTGTTGAGAGAGCTGGGGTGGAGGATGTCTCACCTTTCTCTCTCTGTCTAGGGGAGGCTGGTTGGCTGCAGTGAGCCTCACTCCTTCTCCAGCAGGTTCCTGAGCCACATCCTTCAGCTGGGATTTGTCAAGTATCTGGTAGGTGATGTTTGTGCTGCTGGAGGAGTTTGAGGCCAAAGGGATGGGGTGATTAAAACCTTGAGAGTGGAAGTTCCTTTGGTTTCTCTGTTAGCTACTCCTTCTTCTACTTTTTCACTCTACTGTGTGCTTGTCCTCTGCTTCCCTTCCCATCCCAGCTTTGGGGACAAGGTACAATCTCCCTGGCCCTGTTTTACCTGGCTAAAGTTGGTCCTAATCTTGGCCCTAATGTGGGGACAGAGCAGGGTTTAAGGGTTTCATTGAGTACTTGTAGTAGCTGGAAGCTCTCATGTGATCCAACCTACTTCTCCTGTTTGTAGCTGAAGATCCTCCAGAAAGCATCAGCCTGGGTTGGATTTGTGGTGCCTGTGGAGACCATTATCAGCAAAGTCTACCCCACGCAGTCTCCCACCAGGTCTGGACGACTTGCCAGGAGGGTCCGGGGGAGACTAACACGCCTCCTTCTCTCCATTGTCCCAACTCGGATCCAGAACATTCCAGCCTTCCTGCCAGCAGACTGGGGCCAGGGAAATGCTCCCAAGGGTAAGAGCTGTGGCCTCCTCCTAAAGTCCTCCAAGGCTTTGCAGCTCAGAAGCACTGGTCAGACCCTGGCCCAGGTTGCCCAGAGCAGTAGTGGCTGCCCCATCCCTGGAGATGCTCAAGACCAGGTTGGATGGGGCTTGGAGCCCCTGATCCAGTGGGAGGTGTCCCTGCCCATGGCAGAGGTGGAACTGGATGGGTTTTGAGGTCCCTTCTGACCCAAACCATTCCATGATTCTATAAGCACACAGAAGGGCATCAAAGCACTTTACCGAGTACAGGAGTTCCAGACCTAGAAAGCTAGTAAATACGCAGGTGGATGTTTGTTCTGTATATGGTGTAATTGTGCCTTTTATGAACCCCTGCAGAGGTCCGAGAAGCTCTGATTAACCCCTGCAGCAAAGCAAACAAGAGGAAGCGTGATGATGTGGCTCTGGAGGAGCAGGAGTCCTGGTTGGTGGTGCTGGAGAGGGAGCTGCCGGAGGAGGACTCTGAAGACTCCACATACGAGGCACGATGCTCTGGCTGCTGAGCAGGCTTGTTCCTCAGGGGCTGAGTAGTTTGGGGACAACTGGGTTTAGTGTCTGTCTGCTCCCGGTACACAGAGAGTGTTTCTGCTCAGGGCTGTAGAAGAGCCTGTGCAGGGAGCTGCAAAGAGGTTTCCTTTGTACATCCTGAGGGCTGCAGGCTGACCGAGGAGCACTCCAACATCGCTTCATCAGTGTGTGAAGGGTGTGGGTGTCCCACTCATCCCAAAAACATTGAAGTTTCCCTTTGGTTGATGTCCCTGCAAAGCAGCATCTCTGTCAACCTTGGCTGTGACTCCCAGTGCCACAAAGCCAGGTGTGAGGTCCTACACCTGGGTGGGGAGGACCTGGTCCAGGTTGCCCAGAGCAGTGGTGGCTGCCCCATCCCTGGAGGGGTTCAAAGCCAGGTTGGATGGGGCTGGGAGCCCCTGATCCAGTGGGAGGTGTCCCTGCCCATGGCAGGAGTGGAATTAGATGGGCTTTGAGGTCCCTTCCAACCCAAACAGCTTTGTGAATGAGGCTGGTGGCTCCTTCCTCCCCAGCCCTCAGAGGAAGAAACAGACAGTGAAGAGTACAGGTCCCACAATGACACTGAGGCCGACCTGGAGCTTGACGAGCAGGATGATGGGACCATCGTGTTGGAGGAGTCATCGCATCTCCAGGTGAGTGTGGCTGCCCCATGCTGACTGTAGGCCCCTCTCCTGGGTACGCTTGCAACTATTGGGCTGGGAAGATGTATTTCAGTCCTTCCCTCGGCTACAGAAAAGACATGGCTGAGGTTATTAAGATTACTCTGAATTTCATGAGATCTCTCACGGGTTCTTCTGCTGCCCTTCCATGGAGATGCAGTCTGACACTGCCCCTCCATTCCCTTGGCTCACCAAACGAGCTTGGAAAGGGTGATACGGGCTCTTTCTCCTCACTGTATGTTGCTCAGATGATGCTGAATGTGGATGTTGTCACCCCTGCATGACACAGACTCATAGAATCACCAGGTTGGGAAAGACCCACCGGATCATAGAGTCCAACCATTCCTCTCATGTCTGGTATTTCACGATCAAGATGTTCAGCTGACGCCCAAGGCAGCCACCTCCAAACCAGAGAACTTTGACTTGCTGACCCAGATATCTTGCACTTAATAAGGAGGGTTTGCAGGAGGGTTTTCATCACTAGTGACCTCGCATGGAGTCCTTCACTGCTCCAGACCACCTGGTCCCAAAGCTCTGGAGGATGCCCTCCCAGTTACCATAAAGCTGGTGCTCTGCCCCCTGGCTTGTAGAGAGATGGAGAATAAGAAGTTCAGGGTGGCTTGATTTGTACTCAGCAGCATGGTCCCTAGTGCCAGTGAGGGCTGGTCGCTGTTGTGGGTAAAATACCTTGATATCTTGTTTTCTAGGATGATCAGGAACCCTTCCCCACGGACCTGGACCTCAGCTGTGGCCGAGTCCTCAAGTGAGATGTCCTATTAAATGCTATGTTGATCTTTTTTGAACTATATAATAAAATTACCCTATTTTTTCATGTGAATTTGGAAGCAATTGGCTGTCAGTACCTGGAGCTGGCAGGTTCTGCCTGCGCACCAGATAATGTGGATGTATGGCTGCTGGGAGCCCGGGTGTGGGGTTTCTGAGGGGACTTTCACCTCTGGGATGGTTCTTTGTGGCTCCTGGGAGGGTGTGATGATTTGGGGAATGCTGAAATGTGTGATGGGGAAGAGAGGAGGGGGCTGAGAGCAGGTTCCACTCGTGTTGAGTGGAGCCAGGTGTCCATGTGGCAGTATCTGAGCACGACCACGCTGAGTGGTCTTGAGGTGGTCCTGACCTGGCCGGCTGCAGAGGAACCTCACAAGAACCTCATTCCACATGCATGACACCTCCAGAAATACAGGTGCTTGTAACCCCTCTACCCTTAGGATAATCCCAGCAGTTTCTCTGTGAACACTTGGGGGTCTTCAATCTTCTTTCTGGTTTCTTTATGATTCTGGAGCCTTCTCCCTCCACACGGGTCCTCCAGAGGGTCCTGATTTGGTGCAGGAGTTGAGCAAAGGCTGTTTCAGGATCTGGGGAAAACAGCTTGAGGCTCGGGAAGCGCCCGAATGCAACCGAGAGCTCTGGAGCGACTTGAGATTGGCCGACGCTCGAGCTGTTGCTTGGAGCGAGTGGCAGTTATGTGGAGCTGGGAGGAGTATAAATGAGTATAAAAATAGGAACAGCTCGGGGCGTTTGGGGCTCTGGGCATGCCTGGAGGCTGTGTCTGAGAGCGTGACTGGCTTGAGCTGTGGTTCGTGTGTATCAGCTCGGTCTAGCAATGCTCCAGCTGTTAAAAATAGCTGGGGTAGCCTGCAGCAGGGATGCTGTGCTGAGCAAGCCGAGCTCTTGAGGAGGTTTAGCCTCAATGGGCCAGGCCAGCTCTGCTCTGAGCTCAGCAGGGAACAACCTCTGCTGCCCTCCAGCTCAGTAGTGTCTGTGCTTGCCCTACACCACGGGGAAAACCCTCTAAAGAAGTAAAAAAAACCCCTCTTAGCTCTGAAAAGAGAGAGAAGCGTTGAGGTGCCCTGGGGTTTGTTCTTATGTCTTCCCATTCATGTGAGCTGCAAGAAAGAGTGGGAGTGAAATCCCAGGGAGCTTCAAGGCAAGGGGATGATGAAGAGGAAGGCATCCTCGCTCCCAGGTCCTACTGTGTTCAGGGATGCTGACTTTTTTTTTTTCTAATTAAAGATTGTTTCTTCTGTCAAAACCTGCGTGCGGCACAATGTGCCCCAGTGATGCTCTGGCCAGCAGTGAACTAATTAAGAAAGAAAAGCTTGTACTTGAAACTAGTGGGTGGGTCAGGACATCTTTCCTCGAGCTGCAGTCCCCTCTCTGGCACTTGGAAGTTGGTTTTTTGCTGTATTTACCTGGCCAGAGACTTGGTGCTGGCTCCTTGCACCTTTTGCTTTGAGGTCAGCTTGGATGGGGCTCTGAGCATCCCCACCTGGCTAAAGGTGTCCCAGCTCCTGGGGCTGGATGAGCTGTAAAGGTCCCTTCCAACCCGTTCTGTGACTTAATGGGGTCACCCTTGAACCAGGCAGAGCTGTTTTTCTCCCAGTTATACGTGCAGGACAGCCCTGAGTCGTGAAGCTCAGGTAATCGTAAAGCTGCTCAGCATCTTTCGCGGTGGAGGTGTCTCTTTAAATGCAGGTGAGCCTCTTACCTGGCCTCCTCTGCAGCCACAATAGCACTTGTTTCATTACTGCTGAATAATAGTGAGATTCCTTTTTGGATTGATAAAGGAGCTGAGATTGCAACTCCTGGATATCATATCGGGCTCGACATTAATTCAGTTACTCCTTGTTTGTGTTTGACAGCTCTCCCGTTCTCTGCGGCCAGAGCTTTCAAAGCAGAGATTAATAAAACATCCTTTAGTGGCGCGTAAGGGTGTTTTTTTTCTGAAATCCGTGCAGGCTTTTCCTGCTCGCTCCTGAGCTTTAGTAGCACTGGATGTGGAGATAAAGAGGAGGCTTTGTTCATTGTCTGGATGCCAGGCTGCAGAGCGATTGTGCCTTAAAACGTAGTGAGGGAGCATCTAGCATTAATTCTGGCTCTTCAATCTCACCTGAAAATGAATTCTGTGCACACCTGTGTGCTCTGGAGGGCAAGCCCAGAGCTTCCCAGACCTTAAGGCCCTGATTTAGGAAGAAGAGACCTCCTCCTCGGAGCGCGGAGGATGGGAACGGCTTGGAGTGAGAACTAGCTGCAGAGCTGCTTTTATCAAGGTCATCGCCTCGAATCCAGCCCAGGGAGGTAGGTGTTTGTCTTGTTGCTGGGGTGGGAAAGGAGGGAGGTGAGACGGTCCCGCTGGTGCCAGCGTGCAAAGGCTCAGCCTGGAGAGAGGCAGCCGAGCACCTCAGAGGTGCCTGAACGTGGCAGTGGCTGCTGGTGGCTCGATGAGCATCCCCAGAGTGACAGATGCTGCGGGAAGACCTGTGTGCACATGGACCTCATCTAGTTGTGGTAGGATTGGTAGGATGAGGCTTGGACATCGCAGAAATACACCTTCGTGGCTTAAAAGTGGTTTGGCTCAGTGATGCTGCAGGCAGCCTGTTCCCTGAGGTGTTGTGTTATAGAAACTAGTAGGTTTTGAGGGCCTTGGGCCCTCTTTATGTCTGGGTGGAGTGGGGGGATTGCCAAAAAGGAAGAATCTGCGAAACGCTTCTGAGCATCATTTCCCTTCTCCACTGTTTCTATTCTTCCCTATCTTGTTCTATAGCTTTTTTTTTTTCCCTGCTTTTCCCCTGGTGCAGGGAGGTGAAACACAGGGGGAGAAGCCTCAACCCTGCAGGGTGGCTGCAGCCCAGCTTGGTTTGGGGCTGGATGATTGAACCTCCAGCTGGATGGAGATGCAGAGTCCTCCTTGGTGTCTTCTCTTCTGGGAAAAGGCCCAAACAGGGGCGCAGGACGTGCTCAGCTGAGCCTCTGCTGTGTTTGGGTGAGGTGCTGTGCATCGCTCAAACCCCGATTTTGTGTGGTACCTCCTCACCCTTCACCTTGGTGCTGGAAACGGGGCAGAAGGGGTGGTGATGGGTGCTGGAGTTGTAGCAAAGGCTTGTGTTGGAGACTAGATTCCCTCCCTCTGCGCTCACACACCCTGGAAACCTCTAATTGCTGCTTTTCTTGCCTCCTTCTGCAAATCAGAAGGGTTAGGATGGTGGGAATCACATAGTCTCCAGGCCCTGGGGACAAATTCTGCACCTTTCCTAGCCCCGAAGCCCGTTTCATCTCGGTAGCTTCATTGGTGACACCAGGACCAGTCCCATCTCCTTGGTAAGGGCCATGAGGAGCTGTGAGAGAGGATGAGGGGGAATGGGGAGAGGAATGAGGGGTTAATGAGGTGGTAGCTGGATGAAGAGACAAGCACAGCCCTGGAGGGGGCCCTGGAGGGGTGAGCAAAGGTGACCCCACTGCTCAGAGTCTGTGGACCAAGGAGCCTGCAAAGCTCGACCTACGATGAGGGAATTGTGTGGGAGGCAAACGGCTTAATTGAGACAAAAATGATCATAATTAGCATGAGCAAATCCAATTAGGAGCCACAGGCAGGTTACCTTGGGCCTGTCACTGGGAGCACTGGGGGGCTGGGGTGATGTGGGAACAGCCCCTTGGCTGGGACAGGGAGGGGAAAGGGGCTGCGGGCGCTCCCCTGGTGCTGGTGGCTCGTTAGCATCCTCTCCTCCTCGGGCTGCTGGCTCGGTGCCCTGCATGGAGCCTAATTAGGATGGCAAAATGCATTTGCCAGGCTGCGCTCAGCGGAGGGGCGAGTGGCTTGTGAAGGGGCTGATGGGCAGAGCAGGAATCGCCTCCTGTCGAGCAGCCTCCTAACAGCTGACAGCAGCAGCATTTGTTCAAAGCTGCTAATCGAGAGGGTCAGAAACCCTATTCCAACCTTGCTCCAGGGCTGGAAAGAGCATTTTGTTCTTTCCTATGAGGAGCGAAGGAAAAAAATTGTTCCTATTTGTCCTTTAAGGGTGAGTGCTGGGTTCTTCATGTGCCGGAGGGGTAAAGGGGGGGGACGACATGCTCAGCTGCAGTCCCTCTGCCCTGGCACGCTAGAAATAATGAGGTTAAGAGTAATTTTTAAAATTGCAGGAGGCATTCCTTTCCTTTCGCATGCATGCAACTGCCTCAAAACGTTCCCTTCCAGCAAAATCATCTTTGTGGGTCGTAATTTTTGTTACCGCATGTTTCCCTCTGTTTTGGGAGAACACGCAACCACAAGGTTTCTCATCTCATTAAGTTTCTCTTTCTCATTCAGTCCCTTGTTTCCCCCCTAGAACTGGTTATTAAGACCTCTAGAGCAGTGAGGGGTGGGCACTGAGCACCACCTGCAGCCACCCCCCCTGCCTTTTCCAGCCCCCAAGGTGTGAGCCAGGGGTGCCTCATCCTCCTTGGGGAGTGGGACCAGGGCTGGAGATCACAGCTGTGACTCTCCGCCTTCTCTTCTTGGGTATCTACTGGAGCAAATCTCTCCATCGGGGCCAGCGGGATGGGTGCTGGGCTTTGGGACGCTGCTCTGCTTGCCCTGAGGTGTTTGCCCAACTGCTCTGGGAGTCCTGTTGTGGGAGAACCACTGGTGTTACCCCGGCTCCTCTCTTCCATCAACCTCTGCGAAGGAGCAGACCAGCATTTCTTCTTCCTTCCAGCCCCAAGGGTTGAATTCGCAACAGCTTTTGTGCACAACCGCTCTCTGAGGGTCCCTGCTGCATAGAGTTTGATAGGAATGGTTGGACTCAATGATCTGCTGGGTCTCTTCCAACCTGGTGTTTCTATGATTCTATGAAAAGCAAGGCAGGAGCTCCTGAACCCCAGGAGATGCTGGGCTGTGGTGTGGTCCCAGCTCTGCCCCAGTAAAACCAGTATCCCTGGCTGCAAGATGAGAAAGCAACAGGTGCTGCAGCTTCTGTAAAGCATCCGAAGAGCTCACGATATAGGAAGCTCCTTCCTTACAGGCAGAGGGGTTACTCAGGGGTTTTCTCTCCCTGTGCTCTTGCCCATCTTGCTTAGCCTCCTGCAGCCTCCACAGGAGACGCAAACCCCTCCGCTCGGTGCTGTCATCGGGGTGAGATTTTACTCATTGCAGCTCCTGGCAGCTGGCAGCGATAATCCCAGCTCTGTCTCTTCCACGCTGCGACAGCGGCTGCAGCGAGGGAGACTTTGATGCGTCCCTGGGGAGCTCGGTACAAGCTCCAGGCGGTGCCAAGGGGCTGCGTTGAGGATCTGGCTCCGCTCCGTGATGCGGGCAGTGTCGAAGCGCTGTAACTGCTCGAAATCCAGCAGGTTTTACAGCTGCTGAAAGAAAAGCTGTCCCTGTACCTGCTCATGTCACGAAGCTCTGGGCACCGTCATAGCAGGATGAGAGGCTTGGTCCTGGGCATCTGAGAAATTACTTTGTGCCTTTTCTGAGGACACGAGGTGGTCCCTGACACACGTGGTGGTTTGGAGGCTGGGGAGTTGGTGGGATCTGCTCTGCTCAGAGATGATCTGATACAATCTTAATATCTGATATGATACTAAGCTGGGTGGAAGTGTGGATTTGCTAGAGGGTAGGGAGNGCACTGGTGAGACCGCTCCTCAAATCCTGGGGTCAGTTGTGGGCCCCTCAGCACAAGAAGGATGTTGAGGCTCTGGAGTGAGTGCAGAGAAGAGCAACGAAGCTGGGGAAGGGGCTGGAGAAGAAGAGGAGCAGCTGAGAGAGCTGGGGGTGTTTATACTGGAGAAGAGGAGGCTGAGGGGAGACCTCATTGCTCTCTCCAACTATCTGAAAGGAGGTTTTACAGTTGCCAGTGAGGGCTTTCCAGCAGGGCTGACCACCACTTCTGGTGGTTTATCAGGATCTGAGATTCCAAAAATGCCTTGGACTACTTAAGCAGTATTTTAGCCCTGAGCTGGGAGCACGGTCCCCTTGCTGTGAGGAGGTAGGGCTGCATCTAGGTGTATCACTGGGAGCAGGTGATGACACCAGCGCCAGAGCCTTCCTGGCCATCACCGATGCTGCTAGAAACGGAGCCGTCACCGCGGAGGCGCACAGTTTCCAGGCCAGGTATTTTTAGCCCGTATACACTTGGAATGTCGAAGTTTTCCAGAGGCTTCAAGCCAATATTTGTGCTGCTGCCCTTGTTGTATCGCCTTGAGCTGGAGCCAAGCCGTTGGTCACAGTTGGGTGGCTCAGACAAACTGGAGATCTACCGGATGCCGTGCCTGGGCTGATATCCAGCGGGGATACGGAAAGCTGGAGCCCAGAGGCTTTATTGCATGTTGGTGAGAGCAAAGCGATGGAAAACTTGTTAGATCCAGCCGGCTGGACCATCCATGATGCCGGTTGCGTTCAACCGAGCTGGGAAAGGAGCTGCACCTCTCCTGAGGTGTGTGTGCGTGTGTCTTTCCTGCTGAGCCCCTAGTGAAAGCTCCTGAAAACAAAGATGTGAAGGAGTGCGTGCTGCAGGCGTTAATGTGCACACGCATCAGATGTGTGACTCACAGGGAAGGAGAATAATTTTCAGGTCCGATTAGCCTCATCCATGCGCTCGCTGGAATTTGCTGTATTTATTCTCCTTTCGTTTAAGATGCTGCGAGGTATTAGCTCAGAAAAATGGGAGGAAGGCTGAGAGCCAAGGACAACTCTCATCCCAAGCCTGCAGAGCTAAGGGAAGGCGAGGATCTCCCGGGGCGTGTGCTCTCGGGGTGGTCCCAGGTGTGGGGTGCAGAGGAGTCTGAAGGGGCCAAGGGTTGTACTAAGTTTCTTAACCGGAGTGCCCTCAGTTCCAGGGAGA
>WAAB01015206.1:706-13931 GCA_013389865.1 Piaya cayana | reverse complement strand
TTGATTTTGAGTGAGAATAGACAGTGACTTGAATAGTGTTCATGTTCATTGCTAAATAAACCCTGCCACCATATATCATCAGCACAGCTGCCATATCAAGGGTATTACAGCAAGAATCACTCAAATGAACAAACTTTGAATATACTGAGCAAAGTGCACCAGTGATGGAAGCAGAATTGGCTTCAGCAACTAACTGGTCCCCAGCAACTTCCCCAAAACCAACATCTTCAACCTGCAGATCATGGGCCAGCTACACCAACTGCAAGCTCTGGATTGTAGCGTGTAACAATCTAACACCATACACCATCTCTCCTGCCCTGCAAGACTGTTACAACAGAGGGACTAAATTAGCTCAATGGACATTGCAGAGGGATCGCCCGTAGATTAAGGGAATGAGATCTGTGTTTATGCATATACATACGTATATCAAAGGAAGAAAAAGTGGTAGTCACTAATAAGAAAGTGCAGGATCTGGGCATGACATAGATGACAGAGAATAAGGGGTGGATACTGTCCTGGGTTCAGTTGGGATAGAGTTAATTTTCTTCAGCTCCCCAGCTGGCCTGCCAAGGGCAGGGCAGGGAGTGCAGAGGAAGCTGGGAGGGGACACAGCCAGAACAGCTGACCTAGGCTGGGAAGGGGGCATTCAATACCACAGGACATAGTGTTCAGTGTATAAACCAGGGGAGCTGGCCAGGAGGGCAGGGTTTGCTGCTCAAAAATAGGCTGGACATCAGTTTCTGAGTGGTGAGCAACTGCACTCATTACTCACTTTGTATATTCTTTTATTGTTGTTGTTATTGGCTTTTTCCTCCTCTTTTTTGGCTGTTCTATTAAACTGGTTTTATCCCAACCCAAAAGTTTTACCTCTTTTCCTTCTGCTTCTCTTCCCCACCCCACTGGAGTGAAGGAATGAGCAAGCAGCCATGTAGTACTGATTCACTGGCTGGGGCTAAACCACAAGTAAGTGACAACGGCAGCACAGAGATGCGACCAGTACAGACACACAGGTCCTGCAGGCAGGGTAAGTCTGGCTGTGGCTTGGCCTTAGCCACCACCACCTGCTTGGCCAGGGCTGGTCCTCAGCCCCACAGCAGCAGAGGGAGAATATGCTGAGCTTGACCTTCTCCAGAGCAGTTTTGCCTTGGAGCCACAGAAGGGGCCAGGCTGGCACAGAGCATGGGGGCACTGGAAGCAGCAGCTGCAGAAGGAAGAAGCAAGGCCTTTTACAGAGCTTCCAGGAGAGGACTGTGCAGACGGCTACTACCTGTTGCTCTTTCCCTGTGGAGACACAGGAGCTCAGAGACATGAGCAGGAAGGGTGAAAGGAAGAACAGTCCCTGCATGGGGTAGGTGAGGATGCACCTAGACTGGCAACACCAGCTTGTGCTGCCTGTCCCTCCTCCCATCCACACTCCCGCCCTACCTCCTGCACTCCAGCACAGCCACCTCTGATATCTGATGCCTGCAAACCATCTCCTGCCCTCACTGCAAGGACAGGTCAGTAAAGCTGCTGCTGAACATCCAGTAGAAGCAGTGCAGATGGAGGCACCTGCATGTGCCAGACTGTGGGCAGCACAGGAGAGTAGCTGCCCTGACCCCATGGCTCTGGGCATGAACTGTGTTACCTTCCCCGTAGTAAATCACCACTGGTTATCGGTCAGGGAAACTTCCCCATTGCTTAAATCAGTAAGAGTTCTGAGGTGGAAGAAGGTCACAGTTTGATGCAATCCTTAGTTCTGCCAACCCAACCCTACAGCAAAGGAGCAGGTGTTGATTCTGCTGCTCAAAACAGCCATAAAACTATACTTGGAAATTTTATTGTAGAAACATGAGCTGGAAAAAGCCCAGGGCAAACTGGCAGGTCTGGAAGTCAAGCCCAAACATCATTGCTAGTAATTAATGGATTTTGGCTTGGACTTAGTGACACACAATAAATACAGAGGCCAAAGTTGTCACTGTTAGTGTGACCATGCAGCTGCACCTGCTTACAATTATTTCACTAGCACTTTTAACTATTGCACTACCTGTTCACAAGCTTTGGGATGTCAGCTGGAGTGCTGCCACAGCCTTTTGGAATGCCACATCACAGGCATGCAGGGGCCACTGTGCACCCCAGCCCATGTCAGTGGAAGTTCCTTCTTCCAGCCCAAGCCTCACCACAATGTGCGCTCCTCTAAGGGCAGCACGGCAGCTCCTCACAGACCCATTCCTAATGGGAGAGATCGTAAGAGCCTGGGTGTGAACATCACCCCTCCATCACATGAGTTTGGCTGGGGAGGTTATTTTAAACATAGCTGTGCTAACAGGTTTAAAATAAGAAGAGCTTGCATATGTATGAGCTGCAAACTGACCTGATAATGTGCTGTCAGCACGGAGCAGCCCACAATCACAAAAGGCAAGGCAGAAAGTCAGACAACTGTGTTTTACCATTGTCTTCTATGCCACTGCAGGGTGCAATCTTAGCCTCTTCTCCACAATTAGAATGGAGAACATTTTGTTGTGATGAAGACCTGAGCTCACACCAAGTCCCTCACTGAAGCTCTGGGGCTTATTATGAAACCTTGAGTTAACAACAACAATACCAAACAAACAGGTTTTAAAACCAACAGACATTTCAAAACAAGGGGTTGCACCTCTTCAAAAAAATTAAAAGCTTCCAACAAGATCAATCACATTGACCTGAAACAAACTGGCTGCGAGTGCCTCAGGCTGCTCTTACACCTGGTAGCCAGGCACAAATTCCTGCATTACAACAGCACAGAAACCACCGCCTACATCAGCCCCAGGAAACAAACAGCCTCAAGTGCGGTCACACACCAAGACAGAGCAGCACCCGAAGCCAACCACAAGTTCAGGCTGAAGAGCAGAGGCTCCTGCTGGCCATGAGAGAAGCCTGCAAGAAGACAGCTCAGAGACAGCTCCGCCACCACAGAAATGCATCAACAGCCTAGCACGCTGCTTTGCCACGATGCCCCTCAGCTTCAGGACTTCCCTACAGAACCGCATTTTGGATGCGAAAACCGAGGCAAAGGATGATGACCAGTTTCTCTCCTAATCAAGATGCCAAGTTTTTGTTTGCCCACTGAGGTCAGAAAAAAACATATCCATGAGAAACCACCAACCATAGAGATGGTGTCAGCAAATTCTTTCTCGTACATCCCGAGGTTACATTTGTGCCTGGCATTTGTGCTGGGGCCAGTCATTTTGATTCAATAGCTGTGGTGCTAAACTCCACCCCATGCTAAACAGAGAAAATGTGAGAGGTGCACGGCTGCCAAAAACGATCTTTTAACTAAGCACAGGGCTGCCCTGCAAGAAGAGCAGAGCAGCTCTGGCATGCAGTCCTGTTCCCAAGGTGGCAGTGAGACACTGGACCAAGTCACAGGCGAGCTGGAATCCAGCCACAGCCTCCCCCTGTACCATAGCAGATGCCTCCCTCCACACACACAGATTGGGCTGGGGACTCACACGTTCGAGTTCACAGGCAACTTTCTCACCGCTCTCATGTCCAGAGAGCCAGCTGAGGCGAGAAATTCCAGTGTGGAAAATCCAGGACTGCAGTGGAAAAAGTGCACCGAGGGCATCTGAAATAAACGACTGGCTCAGCGCTCACCCTGGGCAGGCTGACCTGGCTGTGACCAGAGTGCAGAGGCCACACCAAAGGGCGAAAGGTCCAGAGTGGGGAGTCACCATTTTTGCTATCAAAGAATATAAACTTTTCCACCCTAACAGAGCCCTCAAGCCACTGAAAGGGACCCACTGCACAGCAACAGCAAACTGTGCAGCTCTGTATTTCCCCAGTAACAACGCTGAGAAATCCCTGATTTGTACTTTCTCATCATCTGGGCTATGCGAGCAACTGTATCACAGCATAACTGCAGTAGAGAAATGAGTCCAGGTTAAAAGAAGTCTGCTAAAGCAGGGGGTGTTGTTTCACAGCCGTGACTGTTTCAGTGAGGACAAAGACAAAACCACCTTCCTGCAGATCCATGCAGACAGCAAACTGAAGAGGCTGCATTCTCTATCAGGCTTCACCATGGGACAAAAAGTACAGAACTACACAGCAAGACCTGGTCAGAGCTTGGCCACCAGTACAGGAGCCAAAAGGCAGTCAGCACAGCTTTGTTTTAGGCAGCCTCTTTGCACTCGCAGCCTTCATCAAAGAAATAAAATAAAGGTAAAAGACTCCGAGGGAGCGGAACAAGTACAAAATATCAACATTTAGCAAAGAGACAAGAACTACCCAATTAGTTCAAAACACCAATTCTTTATCTGTGCTCTTTTCTTGCTATTTTTTTCTGAAACACATCTGGAACTGGAAGAAAAAACTCCTAGGTCTGTCCTTCAGTACATGATGAGAACGCTTCCACGTCTTGACCAGGGTGGTAAGGATTCCTCTGGAGGTACTGCAACCACCTCACTCCATACAGGAGTCTCTTGGAGCTCAGGAGTAAAGCAAAAACAGAGATTCAAGGTGGAAGAGCCTGCCAAGTACTCCCAGAGTTGTGGCACAGGAAGAACCTGGGAAATGCCAGGGAATGGCACCTGGCCAGGCCAGTAAGGCAGCCAAAGCTCCCGACCTGCACAGTGACATAAAATCTCCATGCAAGCATCATTATCTGGGGGCAGCGCCATTTGGCCTCGTCAGCATCCTCCTCACAGTGTGATCCCTGCTATGCTGAGAAGGGCCTCAGGCGTGACTGAAGAGCAGGAAGGGTCGATTTGTCATTGACAACGGTTGCCTAATATAAAACCTAAGGACTAGAGCAAGAGAGCAACGCAAGGACAGACAAGTACCACTGTCTCCTGGGTACAGCCACTAAACGACAAGAACTTTTCAGATTAACTGTAATCAGAGGGTTCTGACGTGGAGCTGTGGGGCTGAACTGCCTCCCACGAGATCTCCACAGCCTGGCCAGGCATGGAGCAGACCCGGCACTACTCCTGTGCCCTCGTGCTCAGCCTCAACCTTGGGGGCATTCGGGAAACGCTCCACTTCTCACAGCTCTGCTATTAACCTTTCAGACACGTTGGCTCCTTTTTATGACAAGAGAAGCCAAACCAAGCCGGGCCGCCCCGGAAGGATTGACTACCAGCCAGGTTGTCCTCGCACCCCGCCGGTTCTCCCTCCTCCCCGGTATTCCCTGGCGAACACGCCCCGTTTCTCCTTTCGACGGGTAAGAATCTCCAAGGCCAAAGGTGCTGCCGGGGAAGCGGGACAAGTGGGGAAGCCCGGGCACGGGCATAGGGGGCACCGGGGGCGCAGGGGGGTGGGGAGCGACCCCTCGGAGGGGCGGCACACCGGTCCCGCACTCCCGTACTCACCGCGCTTGCTGCAGCCGCTCCCAATATTCCCATAGGGATGCGGGGAGGGGCGGCCACGTGACCGCGGATCCCGGCAGCGCCCGCGGCGCCCCCTGGCGGCCCGGCGGGAAACAGCGGCGGAAAGGCACTCGGCGGAGGGGCGGGGGCTGTGAGGGAAAGGGGGCGTGGTCTCGGAGAAGTGAGGCGTGACCTCGGATAAAGGGGCGTGACCTCTCTGAAATACTGGGGGCGTGGCCTCTAGGCACCCATGGCATGCAGGGTATCTGGAGGGCTATGGGCACCTCTCCAGGCACGGCTGCCCACGGGAAAAGGGCCCCGGTAAAGCTGTCCAGCAGGACACCCCTCAAGCCGACAAAGCTGCTCTTGTGGTTGCCAGGCTGAAGCTGGATAACTATCCCAGTGCTGCTCTCAGTCTGGGACACCAGGGGTGCTTCTCACGCCGCTGTGCAGGGGTGCAAGAAGGCAGAGGAGTTTCTCACAGTGCCGAGCAGAAGGCGGCAGGGGGCTGCCCCAGGCAGTGGGCTGCAAGTCACTGCTGGCCAGGGCAGCCAGCTTCTCCGTGGCTCTGAGGGACAGCAGGGCCTGTAGAGCAAAGAGAGGGAGAGCAGTCAGCCACCGGCCAGGCCCTTGCTCCCTAGCACCATCGGTTCCCACAGAGGTCTCGGTGCAGTACCTCCTGTACCCCAGGGTGCTGGCTGAGAGCCCGCAGCGATATGAGGGCTCTCTCCCGCACGCTCTCCTGGGGGTCCCGGCAGGCCACTTCCAGAAGGATGTGGGGGACGCTGCTCTCCATCAGCAGGTTCCCCAGCTCTGCCCAGTGGCAGCCCAGGTTTCCAAGGGCTGAGGCCGCATTGCAGCGCGTCCTGGTCTGCACATCGTTCAACAACCACATCAGCTTGGGCACAGCCCTGCCCAGGGTCCCGGCTGGGCAGGACTCATGGTAGGCAGCGTTGCCCACTGCGAAGCTGGCTGCCCTGCGCACACTCTCCTCCTGGTCCACCAGGCACCCCAGCAGGCTCTCCAGCAAGCCAGGCTGGCTCTGCAGCACCTGGGGAAAGCCGTGGCGGAGCAGGTTGCCCAGCAGGTTGCAGGTTCTGGCCCGTATCAGGTACTGCTGGTGGGTGAGCAGGTGGGTCAGTGGCTGGTCAGCCACATTGAAGCCCTTCAGGATCCTCTGGAGAAAGGGCAGGTGGTCTGGAGAGGCCCGGGCCACATGGGTCAAGAGAGACAGGAGGTCAGTTGTGAGTGTGACGCTGTCAGAAAACAAGGCAGACTTCAGGAAGGCAATATTATGCTCTGAGGCAGCAGCTGCCCTCACGATTTGGTCTATGACCTGCTCATCAGACACAATGAGGTGACACAAGAGGCTCATGGGGAGCTCAGCATGCAAGAGGGGCAGATGGTGAGAGCAGACCTAAGGAAAAAGGAGAGACAGAGGTGTTGAGTGTGCTGACCTCAGCTCAAGCCAAGTCAAGCAGTGGCTGAAAGCTACCAGCAGGTCAGTGCAGGGCTCAGCTGCTGGCCAGGCTGCTCAGGGGGCTGCACAGCACCAAAGTGACATCCCTGCATGGGCAGCAAGAGCCAGCATGGTGTGAAGTGGGGCCAGACATCGGGGCTGCGATGTGGGGAGGCATCTCCACAATACGGGCTGAAAGAGAAACGGTCAAGAGGGTACCTGCAGCAGCTGGGCAGGGATCTGGGCATCTCTCACAGCCTCCGTCACCAATGCTATGGTGTCTTCATCCACATCCAGAGCAAAAGGGAAACAGAGGAGCTGACAGGCATGGATCACGACAGCTGGGACAAGCTCAGGGTCCCCATCCTCTCCTGCTTGCCTGAATTTGTTAGGGAGAGAGGGCTTAATACAGAGGTGATCAGGAAAACATCAGGGCAAGAGGCAGTGAGCATTCCCCACACTAGGCACTATAAGGAGAGGCTTTTGCAGGTGAGCTGTGCCCTGTGAGCACCAGGTCAGGAACTTTGCATCTCTCTGCATGCTTGTGTCCAAGCCCCATTCAGTGACTGAGCTCTGCCCGCTTCAGCCCTCCCCACAACTCACGTCTGTGCTAGGCATGCCAGGAAGCTAGGGGACAACAGCCTCTTCAGTGTGACCACGAGGACACTGTGGGACTGGGTGAGCTGAGGCAGGCAGTGGTGGGACTCACGAGTGAAGATGAAGAGGGCCAGGCTGAGGAAGACCAGCGTGCCTGCAGGGGGAACAGCCAACAGAGAGACAATGCTAGGGAAGGCCAAAGTCTCCACTCTTCTATCTGCCTGTGCTGCCCCAAGGCTGCTCCAGGGCTCCTTCTGTGCTTCCTTGCCCAAATCCAGACCTATCCCCACCCACAGTGGTCACAGCTGCCAGGGCGAATGCTCCCTGCAGCACAGACACCCTTTCTCATTCCTCCACAACCAGCTCAGCTGAGCTGTAGCCAACTGGACACATGGGCCAGGCCAGCCCTCTCTCTCCAGAGAATAAAAGCAATCCTCAAGAAAAGCTCCCTGTGCCTGCTGGCCTCAGGAAACAGGCGGACATGGACAGACATCTGAGCGAGTCTGAGAGCAGGATGAGGAGAAAGATGGTCCAGAGCAGATGCGCTGCCATCCTGCAGCTCCTACCTTGAGGGGAGAGGAGGTTCCAGTCTGGCTCTGCCTCTGGTGAGTCTCCCTCCAGTGCTGCCCTGTAGCTGCCCACACCAAGCACCGCAGCAACACGATGCCACGCCATGCTCCACAGCTCTGAGGTGGCGAAGTCCTGTTCCATGGCCACATCATCCTAGTGGTGGGGAGGCAGATATTGGGGAGCTTCATGGTCCCCCATGTCTCCCTAGCATTCTGATCCATGGCTCTGCCAGCCCCATGGTCCTTGAAAGGATCAGAGCTGGACAGAGATGGCCCAGGGGGAGGAGAGGGGCCAGGCAGCTGGTAGCCCTGCTATGCCTGCTGACAGTGCCAGTCTCAGGGCACCTCTGTCCTCTTTCACTCCAAGCTGGCCATGAATAACCCCTCCCTGCCCACCAGTCTCCCACAAACTCTCCAGTGCTCCACAGCCAGCCCAGGGACATGAGGTAGCTTTCATGGGGTAGCACAGCTCAGCCACAGCACCTCGGTTCCCTGGTTTGCCTCAGCCTCCATTACTGATTCACATTCAGGACATTTTGTCCCCATACCTTTTGGCAGGGACCAGGGAAAGGGAGATGGTCAAACTGGTACCTGGGCAAGGAGCTTCAGCAGGAGGAAAAAGAGGCCATCATAGAGACCAGCACCCATTGGTGGGGGGAGCTGCAGCTGTAAGAGAGTGGGGAACAGGCTGGAGTTGACAGCAGCACCACACCTGCACCCCTCTGAGCCTGTCTTTGCACACCTCCACAGTGGGTGGAGTGACAGCACAGCTGTCCTACTCCTGTTCCCATCCTGTACCTCAGCAGACACTGTCAGCATGTTTGTCACCACTGGTAGGATCTCTTCTCCCTCAAGTTTCAAGGCCACCCCATGCTGACTGAGCTGTGTCAGGAGGAACACTGCAGAGCCCTGTGGGACAGGAGAGCTCAGGACCTTTGGGACTTTCCTGTCTGCCCATTTAGTGCTGACTCTTCATCCCTCAGCCCAGGGCAAGGACAGCCAGGCTGTGCATGCCCTCATCCCACCCTGAGTGAGCAATAGCACGACCCAAATGGGATGCAGGGCTCTGGAGGGCAGAGTGGCAGCTCTGCCAGGGTGAGCAGTCTTACCACAATGGAGACAACAGGAGACTGGGTGACGAAACCCACGGCCAGGGTAACTACCTCTTCAAGCCTGAAACACAGGGACCAGGGGAGAGGTATTGTGTTCCCACAGCTTCACATCCCACAGAGCAGTAGCATCAAAATACCTCTGGGGCTGGGAAGCAGCCTGCTTCCAGGAGGCATGAGCCCTGGTTCACAGCACCTCCTTGTCCACACTGGGTCCTCAACGTGTCCCCAGCACCCACCCATACTGCCCAGCACTCCGCTAGTGTGTCTGGATTGGAGGAATCAGTGGGAGCAGGAGTTCAGTTCTGGAATGGGTGTGGGACTGAGGGCAGTTCAGAGCAGGGCATGTTCCTCTCCCACCCATGAGTGAAAGCAGGTGCTTACCTGGGAGGGGAGGCCTGGAGCTGCACGGTGAGCAGGGCCAGGAGGTACAGAGAAGCCTCACAGGTTGTCCCCTGGGCCACCTCTGCCATGGGGACCTGCCAAGGGAACAAGACTGAGAGGGGGACACCAAGGCTGAGAGAAGGAGGGGACATTCCTGGTCTCTGGAGGAGAACCACACTCTCCAGGTTCTTCTTCCCTCAAACGCTTCTCCCAACACGTTCCTCAGCCTGGTCTAAGCAGCACTCAGAGGAATGTGTCCTGCTTGCCCACTCTCCTACCCCACCAGTGGGACTGTGGTCAGACCTACCTCGCCCTTCAAGAGCTGCATGAGAGAATCCCACAGTTGTTGGCTCCTTCCCAGGTGCTGGCATAGGCTCAGGCTGGCATGGCAGCCAGCATAGAGGATCTGCAAGGCAGAGGAGAGAAGTGCATACCAATCCCTGGAGACATAGATGCAGTGGCCAGGGCCATCCCAACACACCTCACAGTAGCACAGGCTCATTTATTCAACAACTGACACCAGGGAGATGGGAGTTATTGAGGACTGAGCCCACAGTCCTCCCTTCCCCATGCTCCTCTCCTCAGACCAAAGGTCCAGGCACCTCTGGGCACAGCCAGATAAACGGTTGGGGCCATTACCTTCAGCACATTCAGTGAGCACCTTGGGTGGTCCAGTCTCCCCAACAGTCTCCCAAGCTGCTGGCTCTCTCCCTCCATAAGCTTTTCAGCTACCTCCCAAGCAACCTGCAGAAATCATCCTGGTTTGCATCCTGTGCATCTGAAACACTGCACAGACTTAAGGCGTTTAATGCTAGCCACAAATTAATAAAAGGCAGCACCTGCTTCCTACATTTTGCCTGAGTTCACAAAGGGATTCCCATCTGCCATGACCCAGCAAGGCTTTCAGGCAGAGTCCCAAAGCTGACATGAACAAGTGGAAATTCCTCCTCTGCTTCCCTCTTTGTTGAGTCAAAGCTGAGCTAAAGATTCAAATGTAAATCCATAGTTTTGTTTTCTCTCTTATTTAGTGTCCATTCAACTTCAGATTTCCTAGAATTCATGCCATTGTCATATAAGAATTCTTCATGTTTACTCTACATTGCCTAGTCCTTTACTTAGCCCTTCACAAAGTTTGGTCCCCACGTGTGAGTCTCTCGATTCATTTTAGGAGATCTTAGACTCCAAAAGCTCAGCGGTTGGCTGGCAAAGAGCACCCTGCAAATGCCAGCCCTGAAGCCACCAAAGCCCGAGGACCCTAGACTTCAGTAAGCTGAAAAAGTGACCCTTCTGGAAGGGGCTGCTGCCCCTGTGGGAACCACCCTTCCCCACCCTGCAAAGGGAGGTGGCCTGACCTGCTGTTTGGCTTCCCGACAGCCATTCCTCTCCAAGGGAATAGTGCAGGCAGCAGCCAATGCTGCCATGAAGTGGTCTGCCACAGGCAGGCTCTGGGCATGGGCTGACTGGGCCTCCATTGCTGCACCTGCACAGAGACAGAGCTCAGGAGACATGTGAAGGCAAAAAGAGCAAAAAGTTAGGCTTGCAGCACGAGAAGGGTGAGATCTGGGATCAAGGGAGAGAAAAGGAAAGCTCTGTTTAGCAGGGTTTTGGGCAGATAAAAGTTCAGCTGCCGCCTCTGGCAATAGCACTGCAATGGCAGTCAGTTCTCCCAGGGAGCCCAAGGGCAGGAGGGAAAGGGGAAACCCCAGGAGGAGGTGCCGAGCTGCTACCTCGCAGAGCAGGCTGCTCCAAGAAGGATTGCTGGAGAAGTCTGTTCAGTAGGGTCTTATGCTCCTCTCGCAGACTGGCATAGAAGGGTGCAGAAACAGAAGGGTGTGTCGCATCCAGGCCCTCACAGAGCAGGGTGAAGCACTGGGGGAGACAGAGATGTTGCCATCACTACAGACTGAGGGTGGGAGGAGAGAGAAGGACAATGGGGGAGGAAGATGGGGTGGGACAGCAGAAATGGGAGGACTCATTTGCTGGAGCCTCAGGGACATCCAAATGTCTGCTCCAGCCAGGTTACTGTGGGGGCGCTACATGCAGCTCCTTGCTGGCTGACAGAGGGCCTACGTGGAGGCACAGCCAGGGAAGGTGCCCTCTCAGAGACCTCCTTTCTGCATGTGACCCCCTTCCAAAAAAGCCCCAGTGGGTGAGACAGCCTGCCCTGACAAGAAAGCATCAGACCCCACTGCTGGGAGCAGGGTCCTCAGCCTGTGCTCCTCAACACACAAACCCAGCCCCACAGCTTCTGTCCCTGGAGGAGAAGGTGTGGAGAAGGGAGACAGACAACCTTACCATGAGGCTTTGCTGGCAGAGTCTCATCTCGCTGTCAGCTGGCTCAGCCAGCAGCTTTGGCAGCAGGGCCAGGAAGCAGACCGCACTCTCATAGAAGACCTGCGTGCTGGTGGAGGCAGCAGTGGCAGAGGAGAGCAAAGAAACATGGTCCCTGATTGTAAGGACAGGATCCAGCCAGGCCAGCAGGCAGCACAACTGGACTCATTGGCTGTGCCTTCCCCTCAATCAGTCCCACTCACAGAAAGTGCTCCTCTGTGAGCACAGCACTATGGCACGAAGTGCTTAGTCCATGGTGCTTCCCCATAGGGACAGCTGCAGCCATACAGTATGAACACCACCCTTTTAACTACTGCCAGATCCCTGAAGTGGCCACAAGAGACCCCAGAGCACAGAGGGTTATCCCTACCTGTCCTTTTGTCCACTCTCCTCCAGGCTGCACTCACTGCTAAAATAAACTGTGGCCACCGCAAGGAGATCTGTCAGCACCGTGATACACCAGGGCTGCTGCAGAATTCAGAAAGAAACAGTAAGTGGGGATTGTTTGCTGGCCATTGCAAAACCACCACTGTGGGATCCTCCCTCACAAGACTTTCCCCTTCCGAAGGGTGCCCAGAAGAGGCACTGGTCCTGTGAGCCAGTTCCAGAAGGACATCAGGGCCGCCTGAGCCTAGATTTCTCTGGGGTCCTACACTCACCTGCTTGGTATTTCCACTCTCCAGGATCTGCTTGGCTAGACACAGCAGGGACAGAGGCACATTCAGTTCTTGGCAGAAGTGGTCCAGCAGCTCCAAGTCACAACGGGTTGCCAGGAGGTTGCCCATGACACGGAGCACAGGACAGAGACGGGAGGCTCCCTCCAGCATCCCTTCCAGCACCTGGACACAGAGAAGCCAGAAGATCCCATGATCAGCTGCAGTTCTGGCCTCTCCATTGACCTTATCTCTAGCTAGGGTGCCCACAGGAGGAAAGGTTGATGAGGAAATTACGAACGAGGTATATCCTGGGGTACAGGGCACTGATGTGCCTGGGAAAGCAAAGAATGCTCCACTTGTTGAGGTCAAATCAAAGAAGGGTGGCAGCCGGTAAGAATTAAATAAGATGCCCTAAAGAGAGAAGACAGGGACAAAATTCAGCCAATACCTGTCTGTAAGCCTGGTGGATCATATCAAGTAGTCCAGGGCTTATGAGCTGTAAATAAAATAATAAAGACCTCTATCCAGTGGTGGCAAATCCATAGACTCTATTAACTGTATTGACACCTGAACTGACTTAGTTTACCATTTTAGACCTGAAGGATGCCTTCTTTTGCCTCCCTCTCCACGAAGCCAGCCAGAAAATATTTGCATTTGAAGGGGAGAATCTCAAAAGTAAATGCAGAAATCACCTTACTAGGACTGCAGAGTTCAAAACAGCCCTACTATACCCGGCAATCAACTTGCAAAAGATCTTGAGTCCTGAGAAGCCCCATCTGAGGAAGAAAAACTGTTA